>JAEUBB010000672.1:0-15358 GCA_018257885.1 Parmelia sp. 050094
CCCCCCACTCCAAGCAACCCAAGCACGAAACCCCCCACTCGACCGCCCCCGTCCCAGCCACTCTCGTCGGAAAGCGGACCGCGGCCATGAAGCGCTGGGGCTCGAGCCCGTAGCCCCTCTCGTAGCCCACGGGATCGTAGTTCATGCAGTCCATGTCCCGCATGAAATCCTGCGCCACGGGCCCCCGGAGCGCGATGCGCGTTTCCAGCGCCGCTTTCGCGTAGTCGTCGGTTAATGCTTGGACTGTTGCAGCGGCTTTCCGTGCGGCTCCGTAGGCGACGAGGGCGACGCGCACTTTCGGGCCCTTTTTTCGCATGTGGGGAAGGCGGCGCTGCTTGGGGCCGTATGTGCCCGGGATGTTGACTATTGTGGGGATGGTGGCGAGTGTCGGTTCGTCGAGGTGGTATAATAGTTGTGCGGCGGCTTTGGAGATGGGGAATAGGTCTTGAACGGTGGTGAGACAGAGCCAGCAGCAGCGACGGCATTCGAGGAGGTTCAAAAAGGCGCCGAAGCGGTTGCACAAGAAGCAGTCTTGAGACCGGAGAGCGTTGTGGAGATCGATTATAGTAAAGTATCGTGCGGCGTCGGTGCCTAGCAGAGCACGCAAGGCATCCGGGGCATGAGTGACAACCTCTCTGTAAGGGAATACAGAGTCGACCAGGAGATTCATGCGCCTGCTGATAGATCGTAGAAGGGTTAAAGTGCTCAGATCAATACTAGAGAGGATGTTTTGCGTGGTCTCTAGTGGAAGCTGATCGAAGCGTCCCAGTAAGGCGGTTGCATCTCTTTTAGAGGAAGTCACGGGCGTTTTTGAAGAGCTCTGATCGAGAGGGCAGCCATGCTGGAGATCTTCAATGTCGATAGTGCGGTCGCACAAGTCACCCCGCGAGTAAGTAAGCGATCGAAGCTCGCCGTCGTCCATAGAGATGGATACAAAATCACGGATAGAGACGTCCTGAATGTTGACAAAGTTCACAGTATCTAAATGTTATAACCAGTCCAGTTTGCCCAAACACAAAGGTGTTGAGGTTGCTGTGACACAAAGACTTGTGGTCTTGGCATGGTTTGACCGTGGTGAATTACTTACCGTACACGGCAAGGCGGCTGCGCTAGTATCTTTTTGAGTAAGGCCTCATTTGACGAAATTTATCTATAATCCCCTCGACATCCCTCGCTATTTTGTCACCATCTTCGTTGTCGAGTATCGTACTGCAACGGATCCCCTTCCTCCTAACCCCGACACTATCTGTGCCTCGTCTCCTGTACCTCTTTGCCCATCAATGGAGAACTGGACGACAAATCGAGGTATCCAGTCTTCACGACTCGTGCTGTTAGAGGCATGATCGAGCTGGCTGCCTCATTTTTTCCGCAACTGATGAGGATTATGAGGTGGCAGGAAAGACTGTTCGATTATTCATTACTCGTCTAACATCCCATTTCGATTTTCTTCTCTCCATCTGCATCCTATTCTCCGACTTTGACGAAGCGCCTACTCTTGGCACTAAATTGACGCGAAGGCCGCAAGATCTAGGTACTCAACACACGAAATTTCTGCAGTGCTAAAGCAATATAGCGGCCGAAGAGATCCAACGTACTTCGTCTATTCGATGCGTCCAATTTGGGCTTACTGGTCATCTTGCCAAATTCTACGTGGAGCCTAGAAGTCCCGCCACGATCTATCAGCTCGGTCTGTTTACTTCTTGTACCTTGCATGGAAAATGAATTTGACCACGCTAAGCCAAGGAATGGTGGAGTATTCTTAGTGGCGAAGTGATCTTGCTAATCTATTGACCAGAGTCTATATCGTATTACGCTACATTGATAACAATAACGCTACATACAAATCAATTTGGTGTGCTTCAGCTTGGTCTTTTCTCTCGTCTTCGTCTCTTTGCGGCGCTGTCACTGTCGTGGGCACAAAGTTTGCTCTTTAGCTTTTCGTCAAGAAGGAAGAAATTCTCCGAAAGTGGCTCAGTTAGACGAAATTGTGCTGGGAGAGCCCACCACTCAGAGCGCTAATCCACGGGATCTACGATAATAGGCCGAAAAGTCAGCCACGTTCAGAGTAGCTCTCTCCTTTCATCTTTAACTGTGCCTCGATATCAAAAAGATACCGCAAAAGTCAATCGACGGCGTGCGCAAAGGGTCTAGTGTGCGATCCTTCAACTACGTTTTAGCAAATCGTACCCGACTCCTAAGCCGGCAGGCCTGCATTATACGACACCTTCTCTAAGTTTGACAAAAAATACAGAGCTCATCCCTCCAAGACTCTAGCTCTCTGTTCAGAAAGTTTCTGGCGGATCCAAGCCCCCGTCTCCTTTCCAGGCCTCCAGACGAAGTCTGGATGTCAGCCACACTCTGAAATGATCGATCTTGCGCACCCACACCCACACTCAAGCACAAACCTCCTGCTTTGAATGTAGCGAGATGGATTACCAGGCCAGCCATCGCGAGTATAAGATCGAGGGTTCTGCTCTCCTTGCACTCCGGCCTCCAGCATTCCTCAATTACTTCGCATCCTAGCATCGCCTCTCAATTCAATAGAAGATTTCAGTGTCTTTCATAGCCATCTTTCCAATCTTCGCATTCTTCTTTTCGTTATGCGGCCGTGCAAGAGCCTGTTGATCATCTTAGCTATAAGCGGATTGACACAGAGTGCTCCAGCAGTTGATGACAGCCTCAAGGTTAGGAACGTGGATGAGTGCAAGGCCGTCACTGTGATTATAGATGTTCTTTGCCAAATTCAGGCTCCTGCAACATCTTTCTGTAGCTCCTTCATATCGATACCTCTCCGCACAGTCACTTCAGCAACGGTACGTAATTTATCAAGCTGACACGTACGAGAGAGAGTGGTAACATCATTAATTATTACAGACTACAACATCAAAACCCAAGCCTACTACCATTACATCCACCGTCACATCGACACCAAGAGTGTAGGTCACCTTCCCTATGACTTCAAGTTATTAATACTAATAGCTCGACGCGCAGTTCCATCACTATAACCACTACTACCACGGTATTCCCCGCCAAACGCGACTTTGTTCCAGAAGTCGTCAAACGCAATTATATTCCTATACCTTTCTATCTGACTGCCTTTGCTTCGTCCGCAATATCCACCGCCTGCTCCTGTCTGTCTATAACACCTTCTACCACAACAGTCAGCACTACTTCTACAATCTTAGCCTCAGGATCCACTACAGTCATAACAAGCACTATTACCGCAGCCCCAGTTACAACCGTGTCAACATTAACGGTTACAGTCTCTGGCAAAAAGTCGACTACTGCTTCTTCTACGAAATCTACTACTGCCTCGTCCACGAAATCTACTATCGCCTTGGCTTCATCAAGTACTCGTGCGTCATCAACTATTCCGGCTTCATCAACTACTCTTATCTCATCTACTGCTACCGCCTCATCTACTGCTACCGCCTCATCGACCGCTGCTGCCTCATCGACTGCCCTTCTCTCATCAACTGCTCTTCTCTCATCAACTGCTCTTCTCTCATCAACTGCTCTTCTCTCATCAACTGCTCTTCTCTCATCAACTACTCCTGCTTCATCAACTGCTCTTATCTTATCAACCACTGCTACTTTATCAACTGCTCTTATCTCATCAACTGCTGCCGTCTCATCGACTACTACCGCATCATCAACTACTCCAGCTTCATCAACTGCTCTCGTCTCGTCAACTGCTGCCGCCTTATCAACCACTACTGCATCATCCCCTACTCTTCTCTCTTCAACGACTCCTACTTCTGCTCTTGTCTCACCTACTACTGCCGCCTCATCAACAGCTCTCGCCTCGCTGACTACTCCTGCCTCGTCGAGCGCTGCTACTTCGTGTTCCATCTACACATGCAACAATCCGCAGCCGACGGTAAGAAATTTCTCGAGTCAATCGTTTCCTTCCCGTGCTGCATACCGAGTCTGAAAAGAGCTTGAGAGAGTAGTGAAACACGCTTTACTTTTGAAATTTGAGTTAGAGTCCGAAGCTGACTCTGAATCATGTAGTTCGTCTTGCAAATAAGCAGTCCCGTGCTTGAGAACGGCACTGATCTGCGAGGCACCTATGATATGTTCAGACCTGATACGGACCCCGAATTGGCCTTCGGAGGCCTACAGGATCCCTGCGCAGCTATCGCTCTTTCTCTCTCAGCAGAGAACAACCTGATGTTGGAAGAAGCCCCGCCGGATTATCCGGATGCTCCCCCTGCATACTTAGCATTTCGTCGTACCAGCCCGTAAGTTGATTCTTTTTACCCGTGGAACCTTTTCGATCTTCTTTGACTATGTATCTCACCACCTCCACACCTTTTAATTAATGCGACCCACCTCATAGGGGAACCAGTGAACGTACTCAATTCGCACCCCCCAACTTTCGACCCCCGGGCTCTACCCTTTACACCTGCAGCATAGCAACCGGATTCCTTACTTGTACCGATGGGATCGACACCGTCCTCCAGCTTTGTCCTAGCGATCCGGACGATTATGTTCTATACCTTGGACCGGCGCTGGGCGACTCGTGCGTCCCTGCTGCTTTGGGCGTGGTGCCCATATGCGTGCCCCCTGGAAGTGTCACATCCAGTCCCGGCAGTGCAGCTTTCACAGCATGTTGTCCAGCACCTGCAGCGACTTCCGATGACCCGGGGGACTTCAAGTTGTGATCCTTCTACAAGCAAGTCGAGCATTTTCACATGACGTGAATATAGGTTTACTTTTCTCCGTGTATTTTGTACTCATACTCATAACACTGAAGAATAACAACCCAAAAAATACCCTTCTGTACAAATTCAAATTTTTAGCATTGATCAAAGTACTACTAAACTTCGTCATCAAAGATACTCATCTATCTAATAAATCAATTCAGAATAGTCTATATAGTCTGTTACGAAACGCTACACTTCCCCTCTGCCGGCTGATACACGGCTTAGGGATTATCAATCCAAACCCCTTATTTCTTACTATCTAAGATACCCTAGTGAATCTAGGAAACCGGAATGAACACTGGTTGACTCGACCAAACTCCGTCGTGATTATCAAAAGATATCTCCCCGAGATGAGTATCATTCGCTTGGTAATAAACATAGAGGACTGACGAATTTCCTCCCCCAGAAGTTGCACCTATGTGTCTGAATGGGACGGTTGGTGGGAGAGGTGGGGGATTGACGGCTGTGAGTCCTGTATCCACATCCCCAATGTCCATGGCAATTGTATTGTTCGAGTTGAGATACAGAAGAGCCATATTGTCTTGAGAGAAGGCAAGAGAGATAATGTCCACAGTACGATTGAAGTCTGGGGGGTAGTATGTACCTGGATTGAGCAGATCAGCTGTGCTGCCATTCCGCATAGCGAGAGAGGCTATCTTACTAATTCCAATTTCTTCGGAGACTGAATACTTTCCATTGCCAGGACTTGATTGATTGTAGCCCCATCTTGTTTGCTCGATGATGGGGCTTTGCAACTGGTCTCCATAGGCCATAAAACACTGAGCGTACAGCTGCGATGCGCCCAGTAAAGACTCTTTAACGCTTGGATGCTGACTATTGTAGATACAACTGAAGCCAACACCCGTCAACGACTCACCTGAGCCTGGGACATCTCCTCCAAGGATTGGGAAAAGGTTCGGATTAAAAGGGTAACGTTCTTTATTATTATGAATGAAATCTTGGGCGTCAGGGTCAGTACTCATCATAACTAAAGAAGCATTTTCCCCCTGATAGGTCACGACTGAAGACAGATACGCAGGCGATTTCCGGGTGGTGTTTCCGATCGTAAGCGATGGCACAATGTTGGTGGAAACGGAAAGTCTCGTGTCGTTAGCCGGTGGTGTTGCAGCCTGAATAAGTCCAGAATCCTTCCATGCCCCGTCCATGAATATCGTCTGGCTAATGGCATTCTTTGAAGCATTCATGTAATTGACGGATATCTTGATGTAAGAGCGATTTGTCAGTCAAGGATCCCAGACTGCCAAAAGCTGTGCATGAAAGCTTACATATCTTCCAGGTTTCGTACCCAGCGTGGACACACCTGCTTCAATGTCCTCACATGACGCACCTAATGCAGTTCCAGGTTTGGCATTCGTCGGTATAGTTGTATTTGTCAACACACTCCAATTAGACGATAATACGGAGTATTCACACCCTCGGATATTGCCTTGAATGTCTTGCAGGAAAACCCAACGATCACCATTCGGGCAGCTTGCGGCAGCCAGCGAGGTACCATTTAAGACTATTGGTATATCATCTTGGGTCACAGTAGACGAGTTGGTGGTGATTGGAGGACTGTTGGGAGGGGTTTCTGCCGAGTCAGGATGGCTGGGGGCGATTAGCCTGTGTAGACTATCGCCGTTTCTATTTCCCACCTACCTGGACTTGTGACTTTGGACGGTACCCCCAACCGCGCCCCCGACTATCGCAGCAACAAGAATAACGCTGATGACGAGGCCGGCCCATAGTTTGATGGCTTTGGAGAATCTCCGTTTGGTCTCAACAGGCCCGTCCTCTTTCGTTGTTGCTACGACATTTTCAAGGCCATCGTAATTGATCTCAAGTCCTGACCCAGGAGCTACCTCAGGCGGGAATTCGTGCGGCCCATGAAGTATCTCAGGCGCGTCGGTTGAGTAAACTTCAGGCGCCTCATTGCCGGCAAAAGACGAGAGTAATGCACTTTCTAGCGCGCATGACGATTTTCTCAGCTGAGAAACTGGAGTCTGCTCCAAGTCATGGGCGGCCCGCGGTGCAAAGTCGAGATGAAAAACTCACATTGGTTTCCTTGCCGTCCATTCCGGCATTGAATAAATCACATTGCGCTCTATGGGCTTTGAATATCGATTACTCGTTCAATTTTCGCAGTGGGATGTTAAAAGCCTACAGGATTCAACAGATAGCAACGTTGTACAAAAGAAGACAGCTGGCAGTGCCAGAGTCATGAGGAGGCTGAGTTTCCATGGCGCAGAGTGAAGGGTTCCGGGCCGCAGGCTGTTGAAACCTGCCTTGGACAAGGCCGGCCCATTACTCCTCATTGCAAAAGGCTGCTGATACCGGTACGCCCCCTTCCCCTTCCCCTACATGTACACCCCCTATTTTCCTACACGTTGCAAAACCGTACTCCACACTATTCCTTAAGCAGAATAGTAATGCTTGGCGGAGATTTTTCAAAATCCTCGGATACTGCTTCCTCTAAGAATCATGTCACAATTGAGTGTCCACGGAGTCATGCAGCCCGGGAGTAGACCGTATATATCTAATAAATCAGACACTTGGTTGGGCAACTGCCCTGAAAAAGCAGGGAATCCTGGCCTTCGCAGCAATATTCGAACATAAATGTCAACAAATCAATCTTCGCCGTGCCCTTCTAAAGAAACACGCAGGACACTTGAAAGCCTGGCCACTGGCTCGATTGCTGCAAAGGACAAGCTCGCTAGTATGAGATAGGTACTGCGTGTCAACCTGTCTAGACTCTTCCATAGAGTACAGGTTCTAGCGTCTTTCTATGCTTCATAGCCTGCTGCATACCCATTTCATCTCACCTCATGTTTGCCAGCTACTTTCCCAAGCACACATGCCGTATTGCCTAGTTCTTTGTCAGCCATGAAGTCTTCAACCTCATGGATCCCGTCCACAGATCAACATGCTTCCTATCATTCATTCTTCGCTGCACCCTTTGAGATTGCGTCCACGGTTCTCTGTCAACGTCTGCTTGCCTGAAGTAAGGGGTGCCGGCAACTGCGTAGTGAGATACGCCCGTCAAGCAAAAGGCCTTCCACACGGCCTTGACGTCTCTGCCTTTTTTTTTTTTCTCTCTCTTTGTCAGAGTCAGAGCCAGCTTTGTCCCTGGAGTCTTAAAGACTGTATCACAGGAACCGAGTCCGATGACCCTGGTCCGACTCGTTTCACCCGTGACGGTGATTGTCGAAGACGTGCAATGTTGTGCGGACGTTGCGGCATATCATGGGGCTGAGGCTCACGGAGGGGTTTTGACAAGGTAGACGAGACTGCAACATCGTTGTTTGTAGCGTTTGTGAGTGTTAGCTTAGTGACTCGTAAAATTTCTTCACGCGCTAAGCTGAAGAATTCACACTTCTCTGTAATCCGGCTAGGCCGACAATTTACTCATTCAGAAGCCGGGAACCAGGGAAGAGGAAGTCTCATAGACGATTACACCATGAGAACTACGCTACGCTTCGAGGGAATCGCATCCTTTCAAGGTTGTAGTCAGCGTAACAAGACTGCAACGAAGTCATCAGGGAGGGAGGGGTGTTACGACCGTGCCTCTATCCGAGACTTTCGGATGAGGAAGGGCGGGAGGATGGATGTTCTTTGGAACGGGAACACGGAACCTTACTGACGTCAAGTCAACTCGGAAGCCGTGGAGGCGGACTCAACACTACAACTCCACACCTCTCCCTCTCGATATGCCGTCGGAAGCAGTAAAGGTATCTATCTTACAAGTCAGATTATACGGAACCACCCACCTACCCCTCTCGACGTCACCTCGAACGCAGTTAAAGGTAGATTCGAACACGTGAAATGAACCGCAAAAGGCCCCAAGCCGTTTCTCTGCGCTTGTCTTATTAGCCCGCGCCTTCGAATCACGTCGCCCGCTCCAGGCAGATCCCGAGTCGTATGTATATCCGAAGCGCAACGTCGGACCGATGATGACGGTCCCGACCCGGAAGCGAACAGATGTCGCTTCGGAAGTCTGTACCGATCTCTCACCTTCTCAATCTTGGGTACCCAACCTTCTCAACCTCCCGTGCAAATCGCCAAAGCCACAACCCCCCGCCTCCCCCCTTCTTCCCTCACCATCCTCCTCACCCTCCCATCCTATCCGAAGCACCGCATCCACAACATCCAACCCCTTCCCCTTCCCAATTCTCCAATCCTTACCTTGCCCTACCTACCCTTCTTTCATCTTCCTCTTACTCCCCCTCTTGCCCTGCCTTCATAATTCTTCCTTCCTTCCTTCCTTCCTTCCTTCCTTCCTTCACCACAGCAACCCTCCCGACGCGCGGATCCTCGCGTCTTTACCTAGGTAAAGTAAAGAAAAGTAGACGCACAGTTCGCACGCAGGCAGGGCGGCAGAGAAGAGACGTGACGAGTGGAACTCGACTCGATGAGATGAGATGAGATGAGACAAGGGGGGCGAATGGATGGACGGGCTGCTGATGTGTTGGGATATCGAACGCATTGATGACATGGTTGCCGCTCGTGTCGCAGCTAGGTACGAACGAGTACAGGCTAAGGGGATGATAGCCCATGGTGAACGATCCGATAGTCGTAGCAGCATGAGTTCTTTCTTGTTCCTCAATGCGATGCTCCAGGGTCCGCATTATCTACATTCGGCTTTTTCTTTCATCGCAACCGTCTATAGAGACCAACAGACAGACCTCCCTTTAAAAACACATGGCTCGTGGAAAACAACGGTAATAATAATAATGATGAAAACACCGCCTACATAGCCGCCTGCTCCTCCCGACTCGTCAGCTCCATCACCGGCCCCGTATAATGATGCCGCCCATACACGACCCAAAACAGCATGCTGAAAATCATGACGCCGCCATACACCAAAACACAATAATTCATGCTCTCGATATTCGGATTCTTCACCGTGGGCCACATGGACCAAAAGGCGCCGAGGGCGCTGTACGCAATGGCGACGACGGTGACGGGGACGCCGAAGCGGCCGAGTTTGAAGGGGCCCCAGGGGATCTCGGCGTCGGGGGTGGTGAGGCGCTTGTTGAGCATGACGGAGGCGGAGAGGATGAAGGAGGAGTAGTAGGAGGCGACGATGAGGGAGATGAAGGCGCCGAAGCCGACGGAGGAGCCGATGTTGATGAGGGCGAGGAGGAGGTTGATGACCGTGGTGGCGGCGATGGCGTAGAGGGGGAGGTAGGTGCGTTGGTCGACCTGGGGGTTGGGCGGTGGGTGAGTGTTTGTTTGTGGGGGAGGGGGTTTATTTATGGGGGGGAGGTCTTACCCTGGCGAGATATTTGGAGCCGGGGAGGCCGCCTTCGCGGGCAAAGGCCCAGAGCATGCGGGAAGCGGTGGCGACGAGACCTACGCAGGCGAAGAATTGGGTGACGATGACGACGCAGGCCTGGAATCGTCAGATTATTCGATTTTAATACTTCATTGTCTTCGACGATGGAAGGGCGGTTCAAAATCCTACCATGGCTGTAGCACCGGCCGTTGAGCCCACTGCATAAGTGTAGATACTCATGAATGGGTAAAAGGTAACCGCTTCCAGCGTGTCAGGAATGTCACTCGGCATACAGAAAAGAAGCGCAATGATCATGGCAAAGCCGAGGGTTCCATTGAGCATCGTGGAAACGCCCATACTCAAAGGTATGACGTATGGTGCATTCTGGATCTCCTCCGCTGTAGAAAATTAGCATCTCATCCACGTGGCGATCTGGAAACGGTGCTGATGACATTCATACCTATGTGATCAGCGGCGTCCAGGCCGGGGAAAGCGTCCATGGCAGTGACAAGCCCGACGAAAAACGATAAACCGGTGGTACTCCAGTCGCCTCCATTGTAAAATGTGGTGAAGACCTCTTTGGCGGACTGGTGAGGAGCCAAGTAAACTAAGGGTATCAAGAGTCCGAAAAATCCTAAAACGTGAAAAAAGAGCATCATCGACTCAATCTGTGGGAGGAGACGACCAAGATAGGTGTTGATGAAGAGAGAGAATGCTATGACGGCATAGAAAAGCAGCGTTCCGTGCCATCTCTGGTAGTCATAATCGGGATGGTTGAGTATCAAGAGCCCTTGCACCAATGTTCCCGCAACGTACGCAGTACCTGCCACCAAAGCCTGCCATGTAATGACTGTCAACCATCCTGCGAGGTAGCTCAGGAATTTTCTGCACGATGGTGGAGCCAGAATAGCCACCCAATTAAAGGGACCACCGGCTAGCGGAATCCTGATCGCTTGTCAGTGAACGTCCCGAGGAAAATAGTGTTTGCGTGTCAAAGGTGACCGCCGTTTCCAAGACGACACTGCGCTTGCAGAAATTGGCAGAAATGCCAATATCAATGTCGCAATTTGCCTATCGACAAAGCATATTTCCGGCGCCGGGAAAATGGTCGTCACCGACACACCAACCAAAAGCGGACGTGGGCGGATAGTGGCGGAAGCTTATCAAAGCACGCGCAATTCGTGACACGGCCATCACGAAATCGGAACATAGGGGTTGTCGAGGTGAGAACGTACATCGAAGCCATCTCCGCCATGACCAAAGCTTGAAGTATCACACCGCACCAAACAAATAGATATCCATATATCAGCCCCGCGGGACCACCGTTTTCTAATGCGTTGAACAAGGTCCTGTACCAGGTGCCCGCCGTCAGCTTCTGGCCGGCGGAGATGCGTTGAGAACGAGGTCTACTAACGATGTAATGACTTCCCACGTTATCATGAGCGTACTGGTCAGACCGATGACAGGTAAAAGGCCAAACCCTCGCTGTACATGACATTTTCTATTAGCGACGAGACTCCCTTTGGAAATTGGGCGAATTGATCCGGAATCACGAAAGTTGGAGACATGGACTGACTCGGAATTGTTGTTGTTTTCCAAAGCGAGCCAGCACCGCTTCGTCCCTGGGAAATCTTTGGTGACTTCGTAGACTTGGGTTCTTGGCCAGCACATCCACCTCGACGTCGTTCTTGTCAGCAATCTCCTCCATCTCCATCTTTCCGAATACGCCTCTCCGCCTGGAGGTGGAAGATGAAAGGGAGGGTTCAAAGGAGACGAGGAGCAGATGGCGAAGGCTCCGGTGGAGAAAGCGGTGGAGAAGTGTAAGGAAGTGGGAGACAGGAGGCCTCAGAAGATGAGAACGGGGAGAGGGGAGTGGGGTGAAGGAGTTGGGAGACTCGCACATGTTCCAAATTGCGAATGCTGATCGCATTGATGACGCTACTGCACCCTGGCGGGAAGCCAGGTAAGGTAAATAGCCTAGTCCTGCATCTCGATGAGGGGCTCCGTGCCTGCGCGTGTTTGAAAAGGATAATGGTGTTGCTGGAAAGACGACCCGAGCAGCAATTACAGTCGGCCAGGGTAGCCGACAGGCCCAATGCTAATGATTCGACCGCGCGGGATGAGGTTGCATGCATGAACATGCAGCCTTCCCGGTTTTGGGTCCAAGTGCGACAGGCAAGGAGATGGAGAGATCCCTGTCTTGCGCTTGCCGAGAACGTGGCTGCATACCATTCTGCCAGCTACCAATGGATGAGGCCTTGAGCATGTGCCAGTTGGAGGCTTGAGAGCCTAATGGAATAGGTAGGTTCGTAAGCTCAGAAAGCTGTTAGACTCTTCCGATGGTTCATCTTGGTGACTTTGTGCGTTTGGACGGGCATCTTGCTGGGCCTATCATGTCGTTTGATGCATGCAAGGAATAGGATTGGAATAGGATTCGGGGGTGTGGCTGGATTGTCTGTTGCCAGGTTGATTTGGCCAAGGATTGAGAAGGAGAAGAGGATTGCGCATTGTTGACGAGCATGAGGTCTGATGGGAAAAGGGTTGCATTGAGCAGGCGGGCTTGATTATTGGTGTATCATGGCTTGGAGCTGGCCCCGGTCGAGGCTTAGGCTTAGGCTTAGGCTTAGGCTTGGGACCAGGGTACTCGTGGAGTAAGGTAGTCTATTATTATTTGGGGGTCCCCCCTCGGTCCAGTCAGCTACTCGTGCCGTGTGGCAGTTACCGAGGGTACCTTAAAAGACCCTCCACCCTCCACGCTAGACCCTAGACGCTAGACCCTCGGCCCTCGACCCTCGACCTTGGACCAATCTCTGCTCTTAATCCCTAGATGCCACGATGCTTGGAAGCCCCTTGAATTAGTGGCCTAGGCATTGATATTAGGGTTGAACTTGCACCCGGCCGTAAAAGGATAAGTGACAACGGCAGAGTCGTCTACATGCCGTCTTTTTCCCACTTGTCAATCACATTCGCTTCTTCTGCTACTGCCACTGCATTCTAGTATCAATTAGTATCATCTAGCATCCCCAAGAGTAAAGCCTCATGACTAAACCATAGGAAGTAAGCTGCTATACAGGGTTCAAGATTCAAGCCATGCTTCCAAATCTATATGCCTGGTCCAATCATTCGAGCCGGCCAAGGGGTGGGAGAAAGATAAGAAAAACAATAACAAGACAAAGTTACTGATAAGCTCTTTCCCGCTTCCCCGTCATGGCTTTCTTCGGCTCGGGACTGGGCTGAAGCTACCAGCCCCCCCTCCCCCCCCAAATCCCCCCCCCCCGACTGGCCCACCACGGAACCTTGTTACCGGGGTCCAGCGTGGGGACCATGGGGGACAGCATTGACTGGTTATGATCTGCACCTGCTCCGGAATCTGTATCTCTCACCGTATAATCGCTCATTTCCGTATAATCGCTCATTAATATTGCCATTTGTTATCCTCATGGACAACGAATAATACAGTATTCATGTCTGTTGATGCAAAAATGTCCGAGCGTGACCATTCCGCACCTTCCATTGGCTACCGATGATGATAACAGGGGTCCGGTATAGGTTCAAACAAGGCCGTAGAGACGGGGCCTCTCAGATGCCATCTCCTATTCATCAAGATTCAAAGGCTCGGCATCCTCATCATGCGGTCTCGCGCTATCGCCCCTACTAGTCACCTAGTAATTTTAGGTGCAATCCAACCGAGATGTTTCCTCATTTACCTCTGGCTCTCCTGGTGCAGTATCATGCCTGGACGCTGTGATAGCAAAGTGTGATGGCTGGTGGCTGATATCTGCACGGTGAAGAAACATCGTCACCGCCCCAGCTCGTCTCCTGGTCTCCGCGTCCCTGGACCTGCAGGAAATGGGCGGTCGCCAAGACCTCACTCCATTTCACTGATCCCACCGCTTTCCTGCTTCTACAACTCCGCCTGTGAGACGGTGACCTGTGAGCCCATCTAATGAGACCATACACTCCCTCGCACCCCTCCACCTCTCGAGCCGCAGCCTCTCAACATGCCGCGCGTCGACGCAGAGCATCGGGGGCCTTTGATCAATATCGCGGCATGGTTCCTGCTCGTCACCATGATCCTCTTCACCGCGAGTAAGGTGGTCACAAAATGGCGAATGGTCCGGAGATTACAAAACGACGACTATCTCCTGTTGGTCGCAATGGTACGCGCTGTGCCGTCCAGCTTGAGAACTGTCTTGAACACTCGATCTGATATCATGGTAGTTGACAGCTACTGGACAATGCATCGCCGCATCGCAGGAAGCCGAGCATGGCCTAGGTCAGGTTCAGACAAGTCTGAGCGCTGGGGACTTGGACATGTACCAGAAAGTTAGTCACCACTTGAAAGAATCGCGTTGATGTTCTGACGTTGGGACCATAGGCATTATATGTCGACGAACTCTTTTACATCATCACCATCTACCTATCCAAACTAGCCGCCTTGCAATTCTTAATCATTCTCGCCCGACCGAACGAGCCCAATCTCAGACGGGCGGCCGTGAAAGGAACTCTCGGGTTCGTGATCGCGTGGATTGTGATAGCAGTCTTGTGCATAGCGTTCCAGTGCAAGGTCCCCACTCCCTGGAACGAAGCGTCGGGAAAATGCTCCGATCAGGTCCGTACCGCTTCTCCTTTCGTAATCGCTCTTCCAACCCCAAAACTGACCATACCCAGCTCGCCTTCTGGTCCGCCAACGCGGCCGTCGACATCATGAGCACCCTCATGATCGGCCTCATGCCCATCTACCTCCTCTACAACCTCCAACTCCCCAAAGACAACAAGCGCCTCGCCATGCTCTCCTTCACCCCCAACCTAACGTAACCACCCCCCTCCCCCTTTCCCCCACCCCAAATAACCCACCACTAACACCCCCAGAACAATCCCCCTCACCATCCTCCGCCTCATCTACCTCATCCGCGCCCTCCACTCCCCCGACCCGTCCCTCCGCTCCTTCACCCCCGCCCTCATCACCGTAATCCACACAAACTACTCCATCATCGCCTCCTGCCTCCCCTTCCTCAAACCCTTCCTCGACTCCCTCGCCATCGGCCTCATGACCAACGACATCCGCCTCCCCATCAACGCCGACGACCCCAAATCCACCCGTCCCGGCGCGCCCACCGCGAAATCCGGAAATCCCTTCGCGATCCTCGGCTCCGGCAGCCGCTACGCCAAACGTACGACGGCGTACGGGTCCGGCTGGACGAGATCGATCGTGCATACGGGTAAAGGCGGGCATAGTGGAGACCAGGAGCAACTTGAGCTGAGGGAGTTGGAAAGGTATGGGAGTCGCGAGCGCATGGTTATCAATCAGACGAGGACGGCGGAGGTGACGTCTGAGTTAAGGAGCGGGGGGATGGAGGAGGTGGAGAGGGGG
>JAEUBB010000673.1:4115-15347 GCA_018257885.1 Parmelia sp. 050094
CGAGTGCGGGATTTTGAGCCGTCGGCGCCTACGACAAGATCGAACTCTTCGACCTTTGTGCTTTTGCTGTTTCTGTTTTCGAGGTCTGCGATGACTTTGTCTTGGGTTTGTCGGAGGCTTTGAACAGTGGTCTCGAAATGGAAGGTGACGTTGGGGGATTCGTCGGCGGCTTTGTAGAGGATTTCGGTCAGATCGCCTCGCATGAGTTCGAGGGCACCGGTGGGACTGAAGCCGCCGACCTCGAAAGAGCCATGTGAACGCGATTGCTGGTCGACGAGATCGAATCCCATCTCGCCGGTTTTCTTCTCGTTGAGCTTGTCTAGGATGCCCATCAGCTTGACAACCTGCAATGCGGGCTCTTCGATTTCGAGCCCTTGTCCTGCTTTCTGTTCGGCTTTGGATCGTTCGACGACGACGACTTGGAAGTCATGTTTGGCGAGCCAAAAGGCCAATACCGAACCTGCTATTCCTGCACCACATATGAGAACTCTTTCAGGCGGCATTGTGCGTGTTGGCGGGTGGACTAGAGGATTCTAGATTTTGTCCTGGGGACATACGAGGTCGCATTGTGTTAAGAGGTCCGCATGCCAGCTTTACTTTATATGCAGGTACGAGAAAGCTGACTAGAGCCATAGGTACGTCACAACCAAACCCTCGTACTCGTATATCTCACTCGAAGCCACGTTCTGTCTGCAGGGTCCAGAAATCCTTGGCAGATAAGGCTGAACCCCTGACTTTCAAGGGGTATTGCGCACTGACCCTGCGATATGATTGGCTCCCGTAGCGAAGTACGAGTACGAGTCTGAATTCCAGACAGGGATAGCCCCATTACTAAGCAGTGAAGCTAAGCAGTGAAGCAGAAGCGAAAGCGAAAGCCAACATTTTTGTTGCTCGCAAGCGTATCTCATTTGACTATTTGGTATTAAATATAGCTGGCTTTGGGGTGGGATGGTTTGAAGATGAGATTTTGTTTTGACAGGCGGGAGACTGGGGAGAAGCGAAGAGGAGAGTTGTGCAGGTTGTTGTTGGACGAGAAGGTGAGGGAGGGGGAGGGGATTCCGTGAATGAGGAAGAGTGATAAATATATGTGTAGAATTTTTGCGCTGATAGGAAAAGACTCGAGGTAGTGAACGCGTGTTGGATATACAATGAAGAGGGACATTCAGAGTATATTAAACGATATACGTTTGCTGAGAATCGCTTGTTGAACGGAATCGAGATGTACGCTTCTCGTGGCTGATTGATGATAGAAAGTAGATGATATTGCGTTGAAATCTGCTATCTTCTGGATTCTCTCATTCGTCTGTCCAATAGCCATCTAGCCCCGCTCAATTCATGCAGACAAAGCCTTCATAACATACACTAAGGCAATGCTCCAAAGCAATACTCGGAAGATAGACCAATTCTGTTGCAGTAGAGCGAAGGGCACTTTATGATAAAGTAATAAAAGAGAAACAACGATGATCGCAGAAATGCCTACGCAAACGTGTAAAATACAGGACTCGATCCATTGGAGCCCGGTGAGTATAAGAAGTCCGGAGTCGATGAAGTATTGGCGGAGGTTCTTCGCCTTTTCAGGTCGTTTTCGCTTGTTGGAGAGTTCCCTCGAACGGCTATCATTTGCATTGTCGGATTCGAGGAAACCTGTTTGAATTGGAATCAGACATTTGGAGAGGAACGATGGGTTTAGAGACGCACCTTGAGCACATGGAAACTTGAGCTGGGCTTCCGGGGGCTCACAACCCAAGAAGGTAGTGTCTTCTTCGTCGGAGTCATCGTTGTCGGCGAACCAGTGTCTCACCAAGACTGCATGCGATGTGGCGATGGCTTTTCCCTGCTTCAAAGATCTCCAGTTGGCTCCTTTTGCGAGGAGAAGTTGCACGATGTCTTCGTGGCCTGCTCTTGCTGCCAATTCCAGAGGAAGATGCTGATTGCGGTTATTGGACCGAAGGGCCTTTTCATCACCTCTCCGACACTGATTTTCAAGGCTTGGAATGCCAATGTCAGCACCAGCTTCGAGCAGCAAGTTTACGACGTCTGTGAACCCATGCCAACATGCCACTCCTAATGCTGTGTGACCGTCCTCGTCCACGACATTCACGTTGATCCCGGCTGAGATCAGCCTCTTTACTATCCATACGGTCTGATCATATCTGGTCTGATCAAGTAGATTGACAGGAAAGTCTTGATTGATGTCAAGCATACGAAGCAAAGCCGTGCGCCCATCGAAATCTAACTGATTTACGTCGGCTCCTTTGTGTAGGATGAGCTGAACGACATCGGTCAGTCCTGCCTCAGCTGCGCAGAAGAGAGCTGGCGGAATACGCTTGTCCTGAATTTCAAGNGTCGGCGCCCGCGTTAATCAACAACATTGCTGCGTCGGAAGAACCCTTGTTACAAGCTAGAGAGAAAGGGGTAGATGCTTTTTTGTTGCAAAGAGACTTATTCGCATTTCCACCTTGGCGTATAAGCCTTTTCAAGATGTCCACCCGGTTTTGGTATGCCGCCGTATGCATAACGATACTGGAATTGGTGCACCACTGATCTGCTGCTGGCTTTGGGGCTCCAGCTTTCAATAGCAGCTCGGCTATATCCGCATATCCATTCTGAGTAGCTAAGTCTATCAGGTTCACAGATTGGATTTTCCGAGAATAGTTCAGATCATGTGTACCAGCGCCTGCTCTCAATAGGATATCCACCATCTCAATGTCACCTTGTCGCACGGCGAACTCTAACGGAGAATATCCAGTAGTCTTGCAAAGATTAACATCAGCTCCCATGGACAGTAACAGCTGTAGTGCAGGAGCCCGGTTCTGATGCACTGCCCATGTCAATGGGGTCCAGCCATTGAGGAACGGCGAATTTGGGCTTACTCCCCCCGTGATACAACTGCGTAGATAATGCAAATTTCTTTGCCGAATGCTATTATCCAAGACATCCGCATCTGGTCTTACCCCAATGGTAAGAAGTAAGTCAAATGAATTCTGAGCACCGAAAAACACGGCATCGTTGAGAATCTCACCACCACAATGTGCGCCGAGGTCGATGAGCAACTTGACCGTGTCAAGATGATCCCCTTTGACCGCCAGTCTTAATGGTGTCCAATCCGCAACATCACTATCATCCATTCCGGCGACAGTTTTTCCTAATAACAAGCGCACGATTGCTACATGTCCCAGCTCTGCAGCATAGTGTATGGGTGTTCTTCCTCGTTTGTCTCTGATAGTCGGCATGGCTAGTCCATCCAGAAGTTGCTCCATAATGTCTAGACGGCCCTTTTTAGTAGCTTCGTGAAGTGCAGTGGAACCTTCNAAAGTCTTGATTGTCGATACAAGAACTTCTCATAAGCGCGTTTACAAGTCTAGTCTGTTGCGGTTTGCATTTCTTTGACGTATGGGTAACCGATTGGATCATCACTTGAGTGAGACTGCGGTGAAGGACATCCACCGCACGGACATCAAAATTAAAATACTCCTGCTTCCAAACTACCCAATCTAAGATGGCCAAGTTTTCCGCGCGATCTAGAGTGTTTGCGGCGGCGAACAATTGAAAGATGGCGTGGAATCCATGATCATGGAATATGTTCGGATCGCTGCCCTTCGTGATGAGCAATTTCATGACTTCAGTGTGACCAAAGGAAGCCGCAGCGTGAAGTGGTGTCCTTAAATCAGTCATGAAAGGTTTAAAAAACTTATGAGCACACGACTTACATGCCAGTGCATCCAATAGCGTTTAAATCAGCACCGTGAGATATGAGAAGCTTACACATATCCAAGTGGCCTTTGGCAGCAGCAAACTGCGGAAGAATTAGCTTTGAGGAACTATTTGTGAAAGAAATGCATGGCTTACATGTAAGGGTGTCCATCCTGCACTAGTCATAAATAGGGCAGATGCAGCGTTCGTGCTGATCAGGTTGCGAACAAGCGAGATGTTTCCTGTCCTGGCTGCCTTCATAAGCTGGTGAGAGTCTGGGACCTGAGTGTAAAATCGAGGATTGACCTGAAGGCCACCGACAGATCCCCCCCATGTCAAATCTAGGACGACAGCTGTCTCTACGAGCCATGCCAGGAGAATTGAGGGGTTGAATCTGAAAAGGACATATGATGCTTGCCGAAGTTGTCTTTTGTCTTTGGTGTATCTTCTGCCTCGTTCCAAGTCGTTGGTCCGGGTCAGAATACTGAACAATCCGAACCGAAATGCCCGCTTTTGTGAAAATCTCCCAATCGACGGCGGTGGGCGTCCAATATAACCAGGTTGTAAAGAGTTGGACGTCGCTAAGTCGCTATGTAGAGCTAAGTTATTCATCAAAGAAAGGAGCTCCCGTTGACGGGTAGAGCTTTCGAGATAATGCTGCTGTTGAGAATGACTCAATGCTACCAGTTGTTCTTGGAGGTCTCTGAGTACTGCGCTGCCATGCAATCAATAAACGGGCTGCAAAAGATGTTTGTGAATGCCTACGAGTCGGAAATATTCATGGCTAGCAATAAGTTTCCCCGTAATCCTCTGATCCTATCCAGAGCTTCAACAACGTCTTCTTCGACTAAGAGCCATTTCCAGCGTCGTTTCCTGTCACCGCTACCATTGATCTTCTCTAGCTTCTCGCGAAGCGCGATGAGATCTGACTCGCAGCGAATCATCATCTGCACGAGTCTGACGCTCTTGTGTTCCAGCTCTTCCAAATCCTCGAAAATAAGTTTTAGGCTATGTATTTCGGTCGTAATGCTGTTGATATTCTTGAGAGCATGTTGGCTCGTTTTGAATAGCGATCTGGCCGTACTAAGGAGTTGCACAATAGTGATACAGCTGACCGCCGCGCTAACAGGATCCATAAGTAATATTGCAACAAAACTAATATCAGCTCTGTGAATGCTTGCATCAAGTGCTCTAGTGAACAAGCGTTTCCACCAGAACGAAATGGAAGAGAGACAGACAGAAAACCCTGTAGAAAAAGACAGGTGGACAGGGTGACAGGACAGGTGGTAAAAGGACTAAGCCGAACTGGACACTAGCGCTCGCGCTAGCCGATCTGCAGCATGACAGAAATTTCGCGCAAGGTTCTGCCCAACAAAAAGGCTGTGTGCATCGTGCGTCGTACCATTTGACTAAGTAAGGTGCAGTGGAAAGGTATAGAGGAATTGATCATCGCAGTTGTAGACCATGGCCAAGAAGTATTTTGTAGAAGATCAATGACTCGATCACCTCTCATCATCTGGAATATTCTCTCTTCGATGCTGATTTACTTGCTTAGTTTGTGTGACTTTTGTTGTGAGACTGTTGCTGAACTCCGTCGTTGCTGATTCCTCATTGTCGCGGATCCTCAGTCTAAGTCTGTAGACAGAAAGCGGTATCTATTTCACTGATGGCCACCCTATCATTTTGAAGGTGAGAGAATTGGCGCATTTACGCCCACATACCGAGAGAAGCGCTCCAAAGTTGGATTTCCCTTGTCTGATCTCTTTTGGAAGGCAGTGTCTTTGAGCACGCTTCTGGATTCACTCGGTTGGTCCGCGGGAGACGGCTTTCAACCTGCCTGCTCGTCAGCCTCATCAGTGGCGGCCCGAGGCAGCAGCCTCGTCGGGCAACGAGGTACTTGTTCATGTTTGAAGAGCCACTGCACTGAAAAGACCAAGGTTTTGGTTGGTGAAAGACTTGATTGGGTCTCTGAGAAGCAGCTGCAGGTTGCTGAGTGATCCTAGCGTGCCAAGAAGCTAAGATACATATGGACTAGCTTCCTTGGACCGAAGAATCGCTCCGTGTTCGTCCAGTCTTACAGCGCAGCGTCAGGTAGCTTCGGCTCTCATTAAGGTAAAAAGATATGTGCGAATGATCGGGAAGTGCGGGATACGTTGGGAATACGATAAGGTTTTGCTCGGCAATGGGAATGAGTGTGTAGAGTACAACGACGGCGGGTCATGTGATTGATAGAGCGAGTTTTGAATCATCGATCATAGTGGTCTTGATTCACTACCCTTGGTTCAAGAGGTGGTTTGCCGATGCAAGAGGCCAAAGGACGCCCGTTGAGTGTTTGTCTAGGGGGTTTGGCTAGCTGGATCCTATCCTCTTTCTCATATCTAGCTCGGTAGTACACCGATGGCTATCCTATCCTCTGGCAGGGTGCACGATTCAGGGGTTCCGCCCGAACAGTCAAAGGTCCCCTTTTCCAAACCTTCACAGCTCAATAACTCGAACATCTATGATTGGGAATCCGGTTTCGCAATTCTTCTTCTTTGGAAGATCTACAAGTAGATAACAATCTTTTTTCTTATAAAGATATTCGTAAAAAAATATTCTATCGCAACAAAGAGCGGTATTTGATGTTTTGCCAAGACATTGTGCACCCAAGTCGCCAGAGGATGAGATACTTCACGAGAGATCTAAGACCGCCGTTTATCGACAGACCAAAGCAGTTGCGGTTTGCGAGATCTGGTACCCAGGAAGGTAGACCTTCGGTCCTCACGTTATTAGGCTGTTGAATGGCGAAATCGGCAGTCTGGCGAAATATTGAAATCGCGCGGATCCCAAGCCTTCCTTCCATGATGCGCATAATGAATGTTTGGAAAGCTTCGGCGGCGGTCAAAGAGTAATCGATTTTGAACGACTCATACTGCAGACCCATCCTATTCGCGAGGGCACTTGCGACACCATTAATGTCAAAGACGTAGTCACGAGTATCTGTCGCGATCTTTGCCATGCTCTGCCAGTACACCCATACCAACAGAGTCTCGTAGTCAATCTGCGATTAGTGTTCTCCCTCACAATGAAGGTATACTCAACTCTGAAACGCCAGCAAAAGTAGATATGTAAATAGATAATTAGGCTGGCCTAGCGCCAGGGTCAGTAGGCCTTAATAGGCCCAGTAGTATACCTAGCTAGACCTAAAAAACTATAAATAAACTATATAATATACTTTAATATTAAAAAACTTCTATATCTAAGTAATATAAATCTAGAGTTAAAATAGCTAGCTAAATTAACTATATATAAATATAAATAAGTAAAAAAGAATTTTATAACTTTAAAGAAAAATAATTTAAATAAGAAGCTATTTAATAATAAGAGATTTATATAAATAGAGCTCTTAAACTATATATATTCTCTATATAGACGTAAATAGATATATATTTATAAAATAGCGATTAGATTATAAGATCTACTAATTAATAATTTTACTATTTTAATTAGTATTCTTCTTTATAATAAAGATATACTTAACTCTAAAACGCTAATAAAAGTAGATATATAAATAGATAATTAAGCTAATCTAGCGTTAAAGTTAATAGATCTTAATAGACTTAATAGTATATCTAGCTAGATTTAAAAGATTATAAATAAACTATATAATATACTCTAGCGCTAAAAAACTCCTAAATATCTTATATAATATCGCTTAAAGAATATAGATCTTATAAAATAATCTAGTAAATATTACTTATATTAGCGCTATTAAGACGATATATACTAGTGTTATAGTTCTAGGCCTGGCCTATATATAGTAGAATAGGATTATACTCGCCAGTATAAAATTTAGTCTTTTAGCCTAGTTAGCGGGGCCTCCGGGAAAACCTATTCCCCTAGGGCTACCTCGTGACATAATTTTATACTAACCGGTCTGGATGTTCTGAGTTCGAGTCTCGAAGTAAGCCTGTGATATTGAGTCCGTAAGGTACGCGATTCCCCCGATGTAGTCCTGGTTTCTAGGAACAAGTAGGTATAAAAGTCCAAAATTCGGTATAGATAAAACTAGTAGCTTTAGGCTCGACGAGGACTTTTAGCTAATACCTTCGAGTAGAAGTAACTATAGAGGCTTGGTTCCGAGACGTAATCTACTTAAGAAGGAAGTAGTATTATAGTTCTAGACCTGACCTATATATAGTAGAATAGGATTATACTCGCCAGTGTGAAATTTGGTCTTTTAGTCTAGTTAGCGGAGCCTTCGGAAAAACCTATTCCCCCGAGGCTACTTCGTAACAACTAGTACTAATATAATACTAGAAGTATTTATAATAGATAAGTTATAATATATAGATAATAATTATCTAATTTTTATTTATTTAATAGCTAGATCTCTTTACTACTTAGTTTTATAAATTTAACTAATATTATAACCTCTCTATAAAAGAAATAATCTAAGTAATAATCTTTAATATAAAGAAATTTTAGTACTTAATAAAAATTATTTATTATAAAATTTCTTATAAATAAGATATTTATTATAATCTTAAATAAAGACGTATTTTATATAGCTAGCTATCTTTAAAAAAGATAATTAAAGACTTATACTAAATATATATTATTCTTTATTAAAATAATAATTAATATAATTTTTTATCTAAATAGATTTATCTTTAACGCTAATAATATTAATTTAAGATAATCTTTATATAGTCTTATAAAGCGATATATTAGAAACTAGTAATTAAATTTCTTATTCTTATAATTTTATATAATATAAGTAAACTTATCTACTCTAAAAAAGATAGCGAATATAAGATAAAAGAATATATAAAGCGTAATTCTTAATCTTATAAACTAATTAAAAGAAACTAAAATTTATAAGAGAATATTCTTAATAATTAAATATCTCTTCTTAATATTAATCTTACTATATAGATAATATATTTCTATTATAATATATTCTAGCTATATACTATAAAATATAGAAAGATTATTAAAGTCTATATTAATATAAACTAACTATATATTAATAAGATATAACTTTATAATCTTAATCTTAAGTTATTAAGTACTAAATAAGATTATCTAACTTACTAATAAGTTAATAATAGCTAGAAAAGATAGCTAAATAGCTTTAAATATATAATAATAGCTATAAAACTTAATAGAAGTCTTATATATTTTTTATATTTTTAAAATAAATCTCTATTATAGAAGATATATAATCTCTTTAAATAAAATAATTTAATTATATTAAGAATTTAGTAGATCTCGCTCTATATAAAGAGAGATACAGCTAGATAATATAGCTATAAAAATATATTAGCTATTTTTTAATAGCGAAAATAAAATAAATTATTAATTAACTAATTAATCTTTATTAAAATTTATATAAAGATTAAGATAATATTATTCTTAGCTATAAGTATAGCTATATAATATAGTAATATTATAATTAATCTTTAAATAGATAATTTCTAAAGGCTATAAATATAGATATTATTATTATAATAAAGAATTAAATATAATTTTAATAATCTATTTAGCTATAATTAAATAGTATATTAAATAGTCTTTATTTCTTTAAATTATATATCTTTATAATAATTATATATAGCTACGCGTATACTAAAAACGTTCTAAATAGATTATAAAAAATTTAAGTACTTTAAAATATAATCTTCTATTTTAAATTTCTTTAAAGTATTTATTTATATATATTAAGTTAAATAGCTAGCGATATAATATAGTAGCTATAAATTATTTTAATTCTTTAAAAAGATATTTTATTATTAAAGATTAATTCTTATATAAAATATAATATATATATTAATTACTAATCTTTATAGAGTATTAAAAAGTCGCCTTAAAAAGATTCTCTTTAAAATTATAATTTTAATAGTAAATAATAAAAATTTAATAATTAATTTAAGCTTCTAATATAAGATAGTTATCTATTTTAAGAGATTTTTAATTATATTTCTTACTCTAACTAACTTATTTAAAAGTAGTCTTATCTATATAAGTATATTATTAAACTCGATTTTTAAAAAATTAGCTATAATATCTATAACGTTCTTTATATAGTTAATTTTAACGCTTAGATTAATATATAATTTATTAAATTACTAGCTATATAAGACTACGTTATTACTAGATATAAGAATAGTAAAAAAATTATCTAAGTAATATAATACTATAGTCTATAATAAGATAGCTACTATAATCTAATTAATTATCTTTATAAAAAGATTAAATATAAATAATAATATATATAGATTAAAAGATAAATAATATTTTATTTAATAAAGACTATTATAATAAAAGTCTAATAACTATTAATTAAATATTATAATTAAAATATAGTAAAAGATATCTTTAAAATCTTATTTAATAAATATAGTTCTTAATTTCTACTATAATAGCGTATTAATTATATTATTATATATAGCGTATTCTAAAATACTCTATTCTTAAGATATATTATTATTAATTAAGTTATTATATAGAAATAAGAGATTATAGATTTATTTTTAATTTTTATTATATTTTAGAACTAGTTCTAATAGTAAATAAATATATTAAAACTATATTTAAGAGTTTATCTAAATTAAATAATAATATTAAAGCTATTTTTAAAGATTTATTATTAATATATTAGATACTATACGTATAGATTAATAATTTTAATAGTTATAATATAAAATTTAACTTTAATAGTTAATTTTTATATCTTTTTAAATAATTATTATTAAGATCTTAGCGAAGATAAGATCTAGATAGATTTTTATTTAAAAATATTAATTATTTACTTATAAGAAGTTCTTATAGAATAGATTAGAATTTAATAAACTAATTAATATATATAAAAACTCTTCTAATATATATAGTAGTAAAAAGAGTATTTATAAGTACTTTAAAAGTTAGTTAATCTTTAATACTTAATTTTTTAATAAAATTTAATTAGTAGCTAAGTAAGTCTTTAAGTATATATTTAATAAATAATTTTATTAATAATTTAAATAAATATAGCTATATTTATAATACTTATATATATAGCGTCTCTTATTAAAATTGCGATAAAAAAATAGACTTTTAAAAGAGAAGAATTTTAGCGAAATAAAGTTATTTAAATAAGATTTATTATTAACTATTAAAGATAGTTTATAAATAAGAAGATTATTATAATATCTATTTTTAATAAACTATACTATAGAATTATCTTACGCGATAATAATATAAGTAGTTATAAAAGTATAATTATATACTTAAATAGAATTAAATTTATAGTAAATTAATAACTTCGCTAAATAAATATAATAATTTAATAGAGTCTTCTATAGATATAGAGCTATTATAAGTATTATATAATAATAAATAATCTAGCTATATATCTTAAAATAGCGTAGAAAATATATTATTTTATTAATATCTTAAATATTCTTATTATTAAGTTATTTAATAGGATTTTAAACTAAATATATAAGATAATTAGATTTAAATATTCTAAAAAAGATTTATTTAAAGAATTTAATATTAATAGCTTTATAGTATTTA
>JAEUBB010000068.1:628-12793 GCA_018257885.1 Parmelia sp. 050094
CTACACGTACCCCGTCCCTCGCTCCACCGTCAATCTCACCTTTTTCCACTACGGCGTGCCGCTCGCCAGGAGCCCGGCCCTCATCTGCGTCGGTGCCGCCCGTCATGACTTCGCTACCCATGTAGCCAGGCAGCTCGATCGGCTGGTCGAGGTGCCGTTGGAGTACAGGTTCCGCGGGGTCGGGTTGACGATGGTGCCGACGGGGAGGGCGTTGAGTTGTGAGTTGTTTTTCTTTTCTTTTCTTTCCTTCCCTTTAATTGGGGGACGATCGGGCTTGGAGGATCCCGTCAAGGCGAGATTGAGAGGATTTCAGTCTGACTGTGGCTTCTGTGGGGTATTCTAGGGCGTGCAATTGGCGCGACGGTACAAGGGTTGCAGGTTTTTGTGGATACGTATGGGGCGATGGATATGTTGTTTGATGTGGCTGTGGAAGGGACGGGGACGGCAAGGGTGGGGACGGGGAGGTTGATGAAATTGTGATTGGGTTGGGTGAGAGACGTTTGGGGAATGTTCGTGGGGGTTGATCTTTAGGACCTGTGATATCGTGGGTTTCTTGGTACTCCGTGTCTAAAGAAGCGTTGTATCTATGTGAAGTGTTCTGCATCTCATGTCATCATTCGTATACGACGTGTATCATTACGGCTTGCATGGTTTTCGGAAATCGAACACGGCCTATGTGATAATGTGGGATCGACTCACTTTTCATGAGGACACTTTTTCGAAGCGCAACCCCTCAGTAAGATTTCCATACTTTGCATTCCATAGATCAGAGAAGTAGTTACTCCTTGGTAGCCATGGTGCCTTGTCTCCCGCCCTTGGCAACTGCTTCACTCCCCTCACGATGTATGTTGACGATATGTTCAGCGCTGGCACAGACTTCATGCCTCCCATAACCTCTAGGTGTGGGACTGCGGAGCTCAATCCTTTGGCTTTCATAAATTTCAGCAGCCTGCATACCATAAGCGCCGTTGCGTCAGCACCGAGCGTCCATGATGCATTCGTGTATGAGATGACTATAGCCATGTTCGGCACGTCCTGCAGCATTACGCCTTTCCAGACGAACTGTTCGCCTATGGCAATCGGAACATTGTCCACGGTGATTTGGGCGCCGCCTAAGGTTTTGAGCTTGAGCCCCGTGGCTGTGACTATCATGTCGGCGTCCAGCGTCTGGCCTGAGGCTAGCTGGATGCCCGTTTCCGTCACAGTGGCGATGGTGTCGGTTACTACGGATGCTTTGCCAGCGCGCATGGCTTTGAAGAAGTCACCGTCGGGGCAGAGACATAGGCGTTGTTCCCATGGGTTGTACCGCGGCGAGAAATGGGGATCGTGCGGTATGTTGTCTGGCAGCTGTTTGAGGGTGGCTTTTTTGATCAAACTCCGTGCAGCAAGTGGATACAAGGCGCAGAACTTGATGAAGAGGAAGCCAAGAACTAGGAATTTTAGTCTTGTGATGCGGTGGGCTACCCAGCTTGGAAGGACCTTTTGGGTCCATTGTCCGAAGAGATCAACACTTGGACGGGCAAGGATATAGCTGGGGCTTCGCTGTAGCATGGTGACATGGGAAGCTGTTTGTGCAAGCGAGGGGATCAGAGTCACAGCTGTCGAGCCACTGCCTATGACGACGATTTTCTTATTCTGATAGTCGAGATCTTCAGGCCAAAATTGGGGATGGAGGACAGTCCCCGTGAAGGTTTCGATGCCAGGCACGTGGCTGCTCAACGCCTCGTCGTAGTCGTAGTATCCGGTACTGAGGAGCACAAAGCGGGCATGAAAGTGGGACTTGTGACCCTCGTCATCGACAAGTAAGTTCCATGCCTGCTGATCCGAAGACCAATTCGCCGAGAGGAGTTTGCAGTGAAATTGAACTTTGTGGTCGATACCGTACAGGGCAGCGGATTCGCGGATATACTCGCGAATGGAATCGCCGTCCGCAATGATTTCTCGCTCCGCCCACGGCCGCCATGCAAAGCCGAATGTGTAAAGATCGGAGTCGGAGCGGAAGCCTGGGTAACGAAAGAGATCCCAAGTACCTCCTATGCCTCCCCGTGCTTCGAGAATGGTATAGCTGGCTGCCGGTAGCTCGGTCTGTATTCTATAGGCGGCATTGATGCCGGAGATACCTGCGCCGACGATGATGATGTCGAAGGATTTTTTGGCTGAATTCATGGTGTCTCTCCAAATTTTGCCTGCTGGGTTGATGTTAGATTATTGTTTTCTGAAAATCAGAGTGGTCTACAAGTCATCTGTATGTCATTTATGTCCACCGTCATAGAGTACTCGTACCAATGACGCCTCGCACGTAGGATTAAGGATTGGCAGATTAAGCTTTAGCCATCATCCGACTATGTTGAGAGCGAACACCTCCATTAGCACCTTCCCTATTAGACATGTATATCCGCCGGTATCCAATGGCCTGTCGTCTATCTCAGTCTATCTCTCCGAGAACTGTCTTGCTGTTATATCATGAGCCGAGCAGCGCAGTCGACGGTATTGACTTGATATTCCCGATGAAAAGCATTTTACAACACAGAGTGTTCAAGATGATGATCTATGTTTGCTCTAATCACCGAGTTGATAAGGGACTTCAAGCAGATGCTCATCATGTTGGATGGAAGAGTTGCCGGGAAATGACGCTAAAATTTACCTCGGTGCCTCGGTGCCTCGGCACTACAACATAAGAGGGGAGATTATGAGAATATGCAGGTGAAAAAACTTCCACCGACGTTGCCAGCGCGAGCCATCTAGCTTAACATGGCTATGTAGTCGAAGATCAGACGTTAAGAATCTTGGATGCTTTGAATTTCGCTGGCGTTGAGATTCAGGCTCTAAGGTAGGTCAGATTGCCAAGGCTGCCCTCGTTCTTGCCTTTCATTTCACCTCAAACATTCCAGCTCCTTGTTAATAAAGACGTTGCCACAAATCATAAGGCCCAAACATTGCTATCGTCTTGACACCCCAGCGGTGTTTGACACATACTGCTACTGGCAACGGTAGACCTGTACTCGATACAGCTAATTATCGTGGGTTCAAATCCTACACGGGCAAAACACCGTCGGCGCGTTGTTAGAAAGCACGCGTGATTCCACTGGGGGTAATTACGTCGTGTACGCTGTGATAACAAGACACACCTCCACGAGGAGTCGGGCACGTTCATACGTAAGGGGCTACGTGAACGATGAGTGTCTTAAAGAGTCGTCTATCGGGAGGAGCCTTGATCACGACTATGACACGAGAGAAAGGCTTACAGAAACCAACCGACGCGTGGCTTGCAGAAGTCCGGCCTTCAAGAGGAGGATACTACTATACTATGTACGTGTGCATATCGTCTTATTTGCGCCCAATCAAGCGTGTAGATTCATATCAACGCCTCATTATGATGCCTGGGCGCAGTAGTTGCTTCGCCTCATTGCTAGTGCCTTTGCATTACCGGTCTTTACAAGGGAGCTTCTTGATTCAACCTCTGCTTCGCCTCATTGTTGGGCACCGCCAAGCCTTCAGCCTCGTCGTGGTCGAGACCCCCACTCATCACAATGGCTAACCCCCACCCATCATAACGACTGCCCCAGCCAACCTCACTCTAGTTGCTTCAACCGACATGTCTTACTCTCGAAGTTGAGCCTGGAGGCCTGGAGGGATAAGTCGTCTCAGAATGGCCGAGCTTGCGACTGCTGGAAGTGTTGTGGGTTTGATTTCTCTAGGCATTCAGTCCTGCCAGGGTTTGACCTCATACTATTCTGCTTGGAAGTCCTACGATGAACAGATCAGCCAAACTTATCGGAGTATAGACGAGCTCATGATCACCTGTGAGAATTTGGAGCGTGAACTGCAGAGAATCACAGTGGACCAAAACCCAGCTGTCGAACAAGTTGTGAGACTTATCACCTCTTGCCAGGATGGGATTTACAACCTTCGCTACACCTTAGGAAAATGTCGTTCTACCAAGGTCCCTCACAGCCTTGATGCAAAAATAAAGCTGTTCGGCGCTAGAGCCTTGTATCCGTTCAGGAAACAGACAATTCAGACACTCAAAGATACTGTGCAGAGCATACGAGGCAACCTAGGCAGCGCGCTACAGATACTGCAACTGTACGTGAGGTGGTGCTAAAGGATATTGAGAGTACTAAAGCAAATTTCGCAGTCATCTGTCAATTGGACACGAGCAAGGATTTGTGTCCATGGCGAGACTTGTGTCCGATTCGGAGACAGCCGTTAACAATAACAGAAGAGTAATCCAGGCTTTGTCGTCACCAATCCAAGCCATCCACCAAGCTTTTCCGCTTATACAACAACAGACGGAAGATACAGCTATCACTATTAAAGCTGTGCATGATGAAGTGCACGACTCACGTCAGAGTACCCAGGATTTCCAAGAAACTGTGCTTCAGGAATTGACAAGAATTGCCAATCATATTAAGAGCTCCTCGAGCAGCCTCGAAACCACCATTTCCATGACTTTGGATCACTATAGCACTAGGATGAACCAAATGAAGCGTGACCTGCATTCTGCCCACACGCAACCTATTAGCAAGGTGTTTGCAAAGTTGGAAGCGATAGTAGGTATTGTTGGTTTGAGAGTAGCATTCACTGACTATAAATAGGACCAGAGCATCAGGGGTCTTCAGATCAGTATGATCAGCAAGCCGAGCCTTATGCAGTCAATCTGCGTGGAGAACGACCGCCTAGAGAATCTTTTGGGATCAGACCATGCACGAGGAAGTCAGCTTGCGTCAAGGCACGGAAGGAGCGAAAGATTCCTAACATGTAGCTGCAAGCTCAAGCACAACAGAAAATATACCGAAATGTTTTCCAAAAGCCCACATTTCGGATTGATGTCGAAACCGAAGTGGAAAGGCATATTTGAGATGGAGTCTACGAGTCACCACCACACGTGCCCTTTATTTGCTAGCTTAGCTAGCGCCACCATGGTAAAACTTCGCATCAAAAGATGTGGGGCCCTTCTAGCTGGAGCTATTGAAGCATCGATCACAATTACCAGAGGTGCTGGGGGATTGTCCATTAGCCCTGCCTTAAGATGCGCCCATGTGGTTCCTCCTGCTAGTCCTGCTTTTGCGCTTGTTAGTCCTCACTGCGTGTATTCATATCACCTGCCCAAGTCTACATCTGGACGATCAAGGAAAATAAACATCAGTGAATTGGAGGCGTCATTGGATATCAGCATTCATGGTCTCGTACGATTATTCCGCGAGGGGAAGGCGTCGCCCTACGATGTCGACCTGGAAGGAAACACTCTGCTTCATGTTCGTGTAAGATTATTATCGGTAAGCAGTCACTGACCTTTGCGTAGGTAGCAAGCGGTCTCTTGTCAGACTTGTGGCTGTTCGAAAAACAGGCAAAGGGACCTATCTTCAAATCAATAGTACATTTTCTCAAAAGACTTGGAGAGCTTGGTGTCCCACTCAATTGGACTAATGATTACAATTTGTAAGAAGTCTTGCGTGTGCTTGAACCTTTTCGGGTGACTCCTGATTCTTTTTAGGACTTTCATGAACGAATTTCTCCTCAACTCGCCCAACAGTACAGATCCATGTGTTCTTGTAACTTCTGCTACTTGGTTACTCAATACTGGAGCGGAGTTTGCTAGGTTTCCAATAGAGAACCCCCCTAGAATAACCCCTGTACCTGTCTGGGTGACAAAATACACAAATTCCGCTGGTCTTGTTGACGGTAAGCTTAAAAATTCCGAGACCTTTCGCTACGCTAACTCATTCTACTAGCTCTGGAGGACAACCCACTAACGGCTGCCATTTGGCATCAATCAGAGCAAGAGTTCGATAAAGCTCTACTTGACTGGCCCCAATTGATCAATCAGACCAACGGTTTAGGAAATTCCCCTCTTCATTTGGCTGTAGGCTGGTCTTATGGCGTTCGAGAATTACTCAAACATGGCGCCTACGTAGACACAATTGATCAGAATGGCCATACTCCGCTCTATTACGCGATATTCCTGGGCTTTCCTGAAACAGTAAGCCTATTGATGAAGGCTGATTGCAGTCTACAGCTGGTCGTTGTTCAGAGATGGCCAAATGTCCTTTGGAATGTGAGTCAAGACTTCACGAATGATGGCTTTGAAGTATGGGGCGTGTCCCAAAGAACCCGCGTAGATGTCCTTGAAAGTGTCATAGCATCGCTGGCCGAGAGACGCCGGGACTTGCAAAGGCGGCTGGCTATGTTACAAAGAACAGCAAAGATCAATCCTGTTGTCTTTAAGGACGATCGAATCCTCGACGAATACGCGGAGTATGCTGAGAAAGCCGAAGAGGATGCACTGAGAGAGTACGATCACATACCGCTACGAGCATCAACTCTCTTGGTGCATTGTCGCACAGTGTATCACACCAACAACTTGAAAGTGGAGATTGCAGAAAGGCTCTGGCAGAACGGTTTTCATGATATTGACGTCCATAACGAGAATGGCTGGACGCCTCTCATGCTCTTTAGGTATGGTACGACGGTCAACTTCAGTACTGAGATCGCCCTCTGTTCTTGGTTGATTCAAAAGGGGGCGAAGCTCCATCAACCGCAGCATAGCCTCTTGGATAATGCTCCTCATCCGACACTCGCGTTACACTATATGGCCGCAAACATTGGTTATAAAGCTCGTTACCTTGCGAGTTTTCGATTCGACGGACATTCAAAGCAGCCCCTGAAAGACCAGCTCAGTCAACTCAGCACAGGAGCGAGATTGCTTCTACGGATTGTATTCTCAGATAAGTCACATGATGATTGCGTTTGTGCATGCTCGTCTCAGGGCTGTCTAGCATCCACGATGATGCTAAAAGGATTTCAAAGCAAGAACTCCGGCAAGACCTCGCGAAAGTGGTCTACACTAGGTGCAATATACTTGACTAGGCTTGTGGGAACTCCTATCTACGGTTTTGATTGGCTAATTAGGGAAGTCATTCGCTATTGCACTTTCAGAGAACTCGAGCTAAGGCACACATGCTGTCGGTGGGAGGGGGTCGAAGGTATCGCAAAGCTCGACCCTGAAGAATGTGCGGAGATGCGAGAGGAGGACCACGAGAAGATTGAACTTCTTGAGGGCTTGCTGCAGGATTTCGAGGGAAAGATGGGAAATCAGAATTTCACGACTTTTTTTCTTGAAGGATACTGGGCGAAGAGAATGGATCAGGTTCTCGAAGAGAGAAGCTTTGTTGATGAGGAGGCACTGAGGGAGATTGGGGTTGTGTTGCGTGCGGATGAAGCGGAAGGGAGTGACGGTGATGATTGACGATAGAGTCTTGCAGGATGGGATGGTGTCTTGGGTTTACATGGATTTGGACATGCTGGTATGGAAAATATATTTGGTTTGGTGGTTATGTTTGGACATTTTCTTCAATGTACTCACGACTTGGGAATCCCTCACTCTCCACTGCTAATGATACCCTGGCCCTGGCTCAAGCAGACTGACGGTTAAAATGGTACTCGGTTGAACTGATGACGAGAACGAAATGATGAAGCATCACTCGTCTTCTCTGGTGGTGGAGAACAGCAGTAGCTGCAGTCAGAATCAGAAGTCCGTTGAGTAGAAGGAAACACGTAGGTAGATCTGAAGGCTCGATTTGGTCACTGTACCATGTGTTATTAGCACGGCATCGAGTCTTCGCAGGAGCAGCAGCTTCGTACATCGGTCGACCTCCAATACGGGTTTAGGTGATAGATCTTGTGGATAGATGCTTAGTTGAGGTAGGATCTAAAGCGGTGTGTTTGGAGATCTGGTTAGAGTCCCGATCGATCAGGTGAGATGGCGCTGCTTTTATACTTGGATGATGTTTTGCGCTAGGATGCAACTCTGACAAAGATGACAGTCTCGCAAAGCTATCCATCTTGAGCGCTAGCCTGGGAAAGGGAAGGTCCTTCTGATGCTGCTCATTACGACTTACCCCCACTCACCCTCAAAGCTCACCTTTGCTCATTTTTGATGTGCGATTTGTTTCCAATTCCAATAGAAGTCCTTGAAGCTCACCTTACTGCTAGAGAGTCGCCTTTTGAAGACAGGATTGGAGTTGATGGTGGCGCAATCTTGCATGAAGTCGCCTTTAGTCCGCTCCGCTCCGAGAGCAGCTGCCTTGCAGCCTTGCACGAATTTTCATTTTCTACAAGTTCCTAAAAGCTACAAACCTCTCATATAGAGGATGCCAATCACGTTCGGCTCTGTCGGCGATATCATCTCGCTCTCCCTTATCATCAAAGCCCTTATTAAATCCCTCGACAAAAGCCGCGGCTCCTCATCCGAATATCAGGCTGTGATCCGTGAATTATGGAACCTTGACTACGTGTTGCTCGAAGTCGAGGTACTTTCTCGGTCTTGCGAGAAGACGGTTCAGGTAAAGGCGTTAAGTGCTACTGTTCACCAGTGCGCAGAGCAATGTCGAAAATGTATTACCAATTTTCACGATGTGGTGAAGAAATTTGAGAAGAGCTTACGACCTGAAGGCTCAGGCAGCCTCGTCAGAGATCTAGCTCTGAAAATGAGATGGCAGGTTTCAGAGAAGGCAAATCTTGCCAAATTCAGAGCAGAGATCAATGCACATTGCCACTCTATCAACATGCTGCTGACGACGACTGGCATGTCTGTGCCCTTGAGTCATGTCCTTACTTGTGGTCTTGCACTGACGTGAGCAATACTCGCGCCAACTTGTACGACGAAAATCTACAAAGAAGCCTAGAACAGTCTCAGCTATCCTGTAAAGAGTCGTCTGCTACGCAGCTTTCCGAACTAGCAGAGATAAAGAGTTGCATAGAGGAGAACAATGCTTTGGTCAGAGTAGCGGCATCCGAGACCAAGGACTTGTTCTCAAGGTTCGACCTGTATGTAGGTCTAGATCACAGCATCTACCTAGCTTACGCATCTCTTTAGAAACTACTTCAAGAATCTTGGAGCCGACATTCTGTCATTTGTGCAAAAGATATGGTAAGTCTTAGAGATATGCCTCGCCCTTATATATACGTACATACAATAGCTAAACGTTCGGATGGTGCGTAGGAAAGTCAATATCCTAACCTACAAAGCTGTGGTATCCTTACAATCCAGCACAGTTCGAGCGATGTTGGACACAAGAACCGGCAATTCTCGAAGATGCACTAGGCCGTGTGATGCCTATTTACCTGGAGTTCCTCGATTCTTGGGAAGTAAGCTGGCAGTTACCCGGGGAAACACTCGGAGACCGTGTACCAAGATGTCTAACACATTCTAGGCTTTCGAGGCCGTCCTCGAGATTCGTTTCCGCGAATTACCAGGCCATCGAAAGATTCAAAAAAGAGAGTATGCACTACGGGTCGATGTATTGAAAAGAGATATCGGGCATTCTCTTGCTTTTTCTCGATGCTTTCTACCTGGTCGGCGTATTGACATGAGCATGATCTTCCATAGCGGCTCCAAAGCTGACAGCTCTTGTCCTGGATGTCATCTCGTCACCTCTAGATCGGAGGAAGAACTTGACTCGCAGGTGCAATGGTATTCTTCACGATCGGCGCTTGAGGTCAGATTACTTATTTTCGCAGCCCTAGGTGCAAATTGTGGTACCAACGAGTGATTGAGGAGAGTACGACGGAGCTAAAAACAGCAAGAACGATTGAACCCGAGGTCATTGGGCAAGGTACTCGGGTGCCAACGCCACGCTCGCGGAAGCGACAGTGGAAGGATGATGAGGAATCTAATGACAACCCAGCACTATTTCGGCGAGTGCGTGTGAGGTATTGGGACCAGGAGGACGATTTATGGGAGATTCACCGCTCGACGATCAAGAGGCTCTACTTGGAAGGCGAAACTCTTAGGAACATTCAGGATATCATGGAACGTGATCATGGTTTCACAGCAACAAGGCATCATGGTCTCAAAGCAACAAGGAGGCAGTACCACTCGCACGCCAAAGAATGGGGCCTTTTGAAACACCGCAAAGACAAGAGATGGGAATTTTCGATTAAAAAGGAGCAGAGCAAGGCGCTTTAGGTGAGGCTATGTCGCTTCAGATCGGGAGTGTGCATGTCGAGTGCGAGAAAGGCTGCCGACATCTCAGGAGTAAAAGAATTCAATTGGTCGAGGAATTGGTAGCGAGAGACAGGTATCCAGAGGCAGACTCGTGGTCGTAGATTGATCGATCAGCACTAGAGGCAATTATCCAATACTTGAGAGAAATGTCCGAAAGCTCAGCTCGGACGACAGTCGCTGTAGCAGAACTCATCCACAGCCAGACCCCCTCAGCACAAATCTACAGTAAACTAATACCTCCAGAGCTACTGAAAGTTACTGCTTTCTTTGATAAACAAAGTCTACAAGACTGAAGATTGCAGAACGTGAAAATGTATAGATGGCAAAGAGATTCGAATATCCATTTCTCAATAGCAAAAGCACCAATCTCTACAGCCTCAGTATCGTCAATCGTCACGCGTCACTCGACACTGATTCATTCAATTTTGATCCTTAGACAGTAGTATAGAAAAAGATGGCGGTGACGGCTGAATGTGACACTACTCGGGGACGCTGCAACCCAATGAATGCTGTTTTCTAGAGAGTATATTGTCTCGGTGCATCCGGCTTTCTTTTCAGGTTGTAATTAATAGAATGGCATGGCGACCCACACTTGGCCATGGAAATTCCTTATTCTATGCACACAGACTGATTATCTCCACCTTTATTTTTCTCATCCACTCGCCTTTGACTCTGCTTGGCTGGAAAATATCCTGATACTGACTGATGTCTCCTCACTATCCGCTCTACACTACACTACTTTTCCCGCCAGATCAGACGTACGCATCGCGTACTAAGGTACGCGCATGGGTTGTGCGGTCCGGTCGTGGTCCTTGAGTCATTGTAGGAAGGCATAGTGAAGTGGTATGTGATTGAAAGGTGAATGAATCAGCGAAGCTTTATCGATCTATGTTAGGCGAGGGGGTGAAGTTATGCGGAGAGAACGAGGTGATGATAAGTCTCCGATGTGTAGACTATGATGTATGTTGACTGTTGCAAGGGGTCTGGTCGTTTTTCTACTTTGGATACATTTTGACATGCGTTTGCGGATGTTGAGCATGTGGAGGGATTAAAGATGCTCACTCTGAGGAAGGGAGTGTTTCGCTCGATGCCTGACTCTCGGACCTTGGCCGTTGACTTGCGAATACCCGGGGAAGAGACCGGGTTGGCTGTAGTCGAAGTGAGGACTATTGTCAAAATCTTCGATGTATTGTGCCTGCTAAGGGATACTCTTGGATAGACTGGGGGTCGAGGTAGAAGGTCGTGATGACGCTAAGATCTGGATATCTTGGGTTCGTGCGGTTTTTTGCGTTTGGTGCAGGGTTGTGTAGGTAGGTTAAGGTTGGGTGCAAGGGATGACGTTGGGATGGGAGTTGGTTGGGTTGAGGGATAGTGGTTTTGATGGATGTTTTGACGATACTGTGATGTTTCCGAGTAACGATTGTTGGGCTGATTCTAGGAGTGGGATTGGTAGACTGAGGAAATGGGAGGGCTTGGTCAATTGGTGTGGGTCTAGGTGCTAGTGATGGGTTGGGGCGAGAGACGCGTGAAGGCGCAAGGGGAGGGCAAGAAGAATGCACAGGTAGCACAAATATTAGTATGAATGGGACTCGGTGAGCTTCAATTTGTAGGGTTCGTGGCCAATTGGGTATAAATTAGGATTTCTAGCAATACAATCGCAACATCAGCTAATCTGAGCGTGAACACACACATTTGAATGCTTGAAAGGGAGTGAGCGCATGTAGCATTAATCTCGAAACAGTCATCTCTTGCTGCGGGGTCATCAAAGGTAGCTGGTAGGTACTAGATACGGACGCGCGTCGCACTTGCGGCTTCGTGTCTTCAGAGCTTGTCGAGTTCTAGGAGGTTCCTGTCGCTGTAGTTCGAGTTCTTTAACCTTCAGTCACCATCTGCTGGCTTCGGATGGACCCCTTGGAACGAACACTTCGAGACGGCATCCGCCCCAACAGACGGGACCCCAACGACGCGGCTTTCCGCTCCGAGCTGCTCGCGCTCTTACGCAAGAGATTGCCGGTTCTGGAAGTCGGCGGGGTTACCGGTAGTGGTGGAAGTCGATCGAGTTGCTCTCGCTGATCCCTGACCTGCTTTTCCAACCACGCGAGTTTGGTGTCTTGCTCGGCGTTTTCGGCAGCATCCTGTCGCGCTTGAATCACGGC
>JAEUBB010000068.1:26088-43082 GCA_018257885.1 Parmelia sp. 050094
TGAATAAAAGACAGGTAGCCTCTGTGTGTAAGGCCATATGTTGGCCAAGCTGAATCTGGCGCAAGACTTCCGAGCATTTGTGTATGCTCTGAATGGACGAACAATTGTCAGAGATGGAAGCTGGTTTGGCGGCAGCTTGATTGTCGGGCGTGACAGCTTGAAACTCAGAGCCTGTATTACCCCAGTCCTCCTCCGTGCCGGGTTTATTTTCAGGCATGACAGCTTGAAATTCAGAGCCTGTGACTTCATTACCAGGGTCGGCGATCTCGTCACAAGAAGTGGTAACGGTTTCCTCTATGGTATCGTCGCGCATGATTTTGGGAACTGGCAATTTGTCCGAGAAGTTGACATACCCTTTGTTGTTTCGAATCAAATTTTGGAGGTGGTCGTACTGGTTTCTCTTGCGTTTGTGTTCACCGACGTTGAGCCCAGTTGTATTGGTAATGACCACCAAACCGTCGGCTAATCGAGAGACTGCAGTCAGTAGACACGCACTGACAGACATAAAGCCTAGTTTGTGCGTGCCCATTACACAAAGGATCGCAGTTGATTTTTCTTCCCCTTGATATCCGTCGATGGTACCGCAGTCGACGTCGCACAACTCGGGCATGAGCTTTAGGACTCGTTTGGTTAAATTTGCCTGTGCAATGTACCCTGCAAGGATTACTATTTGATTCAGCTTGATTCATCGATTGACATATTCATGACAAAGCTTCAAAACGAGTTGCAGCTCACGTTCGTTTTGACTGGAGTGGAAGTGGCCTAGTTTGATGGACGTCCCTTCGGTATTGATCCACATCAGCGGTGTCTTACGTTTGAATAATTGATGGTGGGTATTAGAAATTCTGGCGACATTGAGACGATTTCGCGGGTTCACCATGGAAACGACGTTGCCTCGATACCAGATTTCAGAGATGACGTCGTTGATCAGTGGAATTGTTCGGTGCTGCTGGCGAAGTTCCTGTTTGGGATAGCCTTAAAGATTCACCGTTGGAACAATGAGCGGTTGGTCTGGCGAGCAAACGGATTTCGCTTGGGGTCGTGTTCGTGAGCTTGTAATTGCACGGGGTCTCCTGAGAGATGAACGCTGTCATGTTCACCCGTGTATTACGCCAAAGCAATAAATAAGTCCCCATTGTCAACCATTTCAGCTTCCTGCACGATCGTGTGCTTGCTCTCAAAATTGCCTTTCACAAGTGAGTGACCGGAATTGACCAGGGTTGTTACCAGGACGATAACTTGACTGAGGACGGCCACCTCNNNNGTTGCTGGCTTCTGGAAGCTTGAAGGCAGGATATGTACCCAATTTTTCCAGCTCATCTGGTCTCGTCGTCTCCATGTCCAGAGTTGGGCCCATCAGTTCATTTTGCAATGCCTCAGCCATCTGCTGATGGACAGCGTCAATGTTCTATCCCAACTCCTCCAACGACCTCTTGTCATGAAAGAAAGGAAGGTCGAAATCCTCGCACCCGGACTTACACCACATCTGCACTTCGTCAAACGTGTCATTCTTGCGTTTGGCGATGATTGCTCTTCTCCAGTGCTTCATGCAGTTCCGATGCAAGCGTCTGCCACAACATCCCATCCAATACACTTGAAGATTTGACGCAAGTGGCAAACCACATGCACACTTCTGGGTATCTAGAGCAATTCTTCTTGCGTGGCAACCATGCGCCCTTGAGTCTCCCGTTGCTGAAATGTGATTAGTACGGTCCTTTTGAAACTTCATTCGGAGAACTCACTGTCTGCCTTTTGCAGTGAAGGACCAAGGCTGGGCTCGATGTCGGCAGCAGAAAAGATGCGTCGCTCATAGGCTGCCTTGAGCTTGTCCTGGTGATTATTCCTTCGGGCTTTGACTCTTCTAGGGGAAAGAGACTGATGATGCAGAAGAAGTGTGAAGAGGGATATATATGTATTGATGACATATAGGATAAGGATAGATAGGTAGATGTATACCTTGCAGCAAAAGCTGTATAAGCCTTGCAAGTATGGTAGTACTTGGCTGTGAGTATAAAGAAGAAGAGAAAAAGTTTCGGTGGGAGGAATGGGGTTTAAATACCCCACGATGCCTGTCCATGTGTGAATACGCATGTGACACAATTTTGTCACTATTCTGTGTCAAAGGCTGTGTCACTGGTTGCGTTGATTTGAAACGTGATCGGAGTTGACAGAGAGAAAGGTGAATCACGCTGTAGTGATCTGGGGAATAGTGACTTTATGAAATTATCTATCTGCCAGTATCAACGATGTCTATCTGTGTCACTACAGACCTTTTCTGTAACTCTCATTCTGCCTTCAACATTTCCATCCGCCACCATCGCTGTGCTGAATCTATACTTGTGTAGACACTCACGGCTAATCTCCATGGTGGTCAAAGTTTAAATATTAAAGTCTGCTCTCCGTGTTACTGCTTACGTATGTTTTACCTTCAGAGAAGCCATATTTCTAGACATCACGTGCATGAGTTAGACAGTGCTTCCTTCAAAGTTTTACTCATTTGCATATATCTCTGCACGTCATGTTTCAGCATTGCCTTTGAAAGATTCTGTTAGAGTGTCAAGTGACGCCTAGCATGAACCAACACGCCAACATTGCAACTCACCTAGCTGATTCCAACGACGCAACTACGCCAGTACTCCGAGACAAAGCTCAAACGTCGAAGAGCCTCCACGTACTTATCGATTTGGGCTCTATTTTCAGCTTCCTTCTCGAGGATTTCTTTGGCGCTTGTAGGACATATCTAGCTGGTCTAGGTATGTCATGTTGCTGGAAGGTTGCACATGATGGTGTTTGATCATGTGATCTATGCTCTAAAGAACCGAGGTCAGAGATCGTAAGGGCGGATGAGGGTGAGGGATATCTAAATGAACTTCGGAGATACGACGGTCAACTCACCTACACATCTGAAGAAAAAGCTTTGTGGGTAAATGCTGTCTTTGTTGTTGAGGAAACGAGGTTGTACTGTCACATCGCTGCCAATACCCGCAAATGCAAATGAGTGATCAGACGATCAACGCCTTCAACGCTCTCAAATGCAAATCTAAGGTATAGAAAAGTTCTTACACAGGGCATCAACGTCAGTATTACTTGAGAGTCAACGAGATATCAAAACTACAAACGTAGATAACTACCACATGGAGCCCCCATGCGCGTTCGAAGCATCTGATTGCTCATTGAGCCCGGTCACACAAAGTTCGTTCCCATACAATCATACTGTCGTAGCCTCCAGATAACGCACGGAGATGTCCCTGTAGCTCTCCCGTTGTCGGACCAAAAAGGTAAAAGAGAAAAGAAACGAGAAAAAGGATGTAGGAAAAATCCACGAGCGAAGCGCATCTCATGACTTCTCCCCCCTNCCCTCCACTCTTTCACCACGATAGAAAGCCCCCGAAAGCATTTCTGGTGTGCTATACACTTCAAATTTACCAAAATAGTACGTCAGAGTTGCGATCATAAACACAGAGCAGATACTCTCATCGAACCTCGAAGACTTTCTTATTGATCAGCCCATTATCATTTCGAGACCGGGCCAATGCGAAAGCCTCGCCTTCCATGATGCCATGAATATAGCACTCTCCGATAAATGTGAAGTATTCCTCGTCAGTCACCGGGTCCACCATCCTTCGCAGTGCGACAGGTAGGCTGCAGCCATAGAGAATGCATATGAGGTCTCGCTTCTTCGACATTTCCGGAGCCAAGCCCAGAAATTCGTGTTCCGTGATGACGAGCCTTCTCATCCAAATGACCTCTTGTACTTCGCGAAGGAATTTTGCAACGATGGTACTCTTGCCGTTGTGTACCAGAGTGTTTGTACTTATGTGTCCACCTTTAACACTTTGATTCAAAGCGGCCTTGCATGCTCGGGGATAAAAGGTCGGGGGGTTAACCCCGGATGGTCCTCTGTCTGCAACGAGAGTGCGCCAGAACTCATCTGGTGGCAGAGAGGACATGTCTGTCCAGCCTCCAGCCATTAGCCACTCATTGAGAATGATGCCGTCGCGAGCATAGGGCTTTTTTTGCTTGATAGAGTCGATGACAAATCCTTCCACATACATACTGCAGACTTTTGGGCCTTCTCCTAACTTCCAAGTATCTGTGACTTTGAACGATCCTGAAGCGTTGTAGTTTCTCTTGCCTAATCCAGGTGGCCCTACCAACGAGTCCGCATTTACCCTGCTGTAACTGCCGTCAGAGCGCATTCTCCATGCCATTTTAGAGGTTGTGAGGAGCCATGACGGGCGCATAGAATCTGGGATACTGCCTTCAGGCACCCATGGTCTGCATATAATATCTAAAACCCCGTCGCTTTTGATAGTGAACTGCAGGAATTCCTTGCAGACGTCAAAGAATGGCTTTTCATAGTCGATCACAGTTTTGTGCTTTTCCACCGCCCGTTTGAATCTGCGGATTACGAACTTTATGAGGTTCTGCTCATACGAGGAGTGATTCGTGGGCTCCGTCGTGATTTGAGACTGAGTCTGGGGGAGAGTCTCTCTACTACTTATTGCTGAGAGGGGGTTAGTGCCCTTGGCTAAGCTGAGTACAGCGTAGATAGTATCATGAGGTTGTGGAGCTTGAAAGTCACAAAATTCCAAGACTAAGGCCTCTAGTGAAAAGAGTCGTTCCAGTACTTGTCCATTATTTGACTTGCGGAAGAGTGTGCTAGGAGCCTTCGCAAGGCGGATCGCTCCCATTTTGCTCTCAGATATCCTATGGCCATCTGATTTGACAGCCTCGAAGAGAGAAACTGCGTCAGCGAAATCAGACCATTCAACGTAAGCGTCGCCGCAATAAATTATTGCACGGACCGCTAATGTGATCTCCTGGGCGGCCCACAGACGGCTGAACCAATTTCTTTTCATAAGAGATCGTAGAGCGGCCCGTTGTTGTTGAGTTTGTGGATCCACTAAAAGGCGATCCAAGTCATCCAGATTGACGATACGGCTGACAAAGCGAAGAGCTAGGGCACTGTCCGCACTTGCTACACCAAGCCAAATACAAACGGAAGTTGCGCCAGCGAAGATATTAGCCATGAGCGGAATCTGGACATTCTTCTCGTTGTTATCATTCTGGTTGATGCAAATGGAATCGATCCAAAACCTCCGTGGTCTAATAAGATTTCGAAGTTAATTTTTTTTATAAAACAAAACCCAATGAGTAAGTCATCAAGGAAGCTGTGTAGCGGATAGAGGAGCGGACGACTGAGGTAAGCAAGAGCTTGTTGCTCCCGGAACACATCTTTCCCAGAAAGGTTCCCCCAAACTTTACGTACCTGTCAGGAAGCCGCAAGTGCTTCAGCGCGGCATATAGATTAGGTCTGATACTGAAAGCCCTGGGAAGACTATTTGTAAGGACTTTTATCTCGAGACTGGCCTCTTCACTGCCCCAATGATAAGACAAGGCTTCATAAGACGAACTTCCCTCAATTGCATTCGTTATTTTCGTCAGAGAAGTGGTTATTAAGGTACCTGCTATAGAGTCGTCAAAGGAACCTTGACGTAGGGTGAAAATTCGAAGATCGGAGGATCCCGTCAGTGGGCAGCTGTCATACGTGAAAATTCTAGTTGGCGGAGGAGCGGAGGTCAGTGTTTGAGAGGAAGGTCTGATAGAGGGTAAATGTTTCGCTGTTATCCTGGTACCAGAAGTTCCAAAGCCCGAATCCGTAGGAGTAGGTTGTGGGGGGGTAAATGTTGAACGGGGTGTCATTAGATCAGAGGAGGCCAATTCTGGGTCAGTAATCTTAGACTAAATCATAGATTGGTAACCCTCATCGGAGATATCAAGATTATTCCGCGAAGCGATTGCCTTCGTCTTCTCATCGATAGTAGAAATCTCTTTGATTTCGTAGGATTGCTTCGCTTCAGATGCCGAAAGGTCGCCGGACCTAATGAAATCAACAAAGCGATAGGCCGATGTATCTGGGAGGTGACACCACACGCTTACTGGTACTGATACAAGGACCAGCGTAGAATGAGATGTATAAGCTGTCTCTATAGTGATATCAAGACGGCGAACGTCATCAGGAGCATCCGTGGAAAGCCATTGCTTCCACTGTTCGATATCCGGCACAGTGGCCTGGGCTGCTATTGATACGGCAATTAGTACACGAGGGCCTTCAGACGGAGACGAGAGTCCAGAAACACCAGTTCCGGATGATGGTACAAGAGAGCTTAGAGCAGATGTCGAAGGCACCGAACTATTCGATCCTGATTCTGTTGAGGATTGTACGGATAGGCGAAGGTCGTCTATTACCATGTCGGGTTTCATTGGCGCAAGAACAATACTCGATCTCGAGCGGCCTGATAATGGTGCATATTGCGGCGTCTTTGTCATTCGCTTGCGGTCATTGATTAGGCGTTTGTAGAGCTCGTTTACTGTGAAAGGTTGCCTCTTGAAAGATTCTATCTTTCGAAGGAGGTTTCGGGTGAACGATCTATCAGTGACGCCTACCGTAGTCGTCTCTCGGCCACAAGCAGCGAGTAGCTCGTTGGTACCATTGATGTCAGTACGAGCTGCGCTTCCAGCATAACAGCAGTCCAGTATAATTAGCACGTCACACAAGGCCCTCTGGAGCATTGGCTGTAATGTACTCCAAGAAAGAGTAGGACTCTTCGGTCTGCCCGCTCCATTACAATATCTGGACTCAGTCAGCAGAGACTCTTTTTTGTGTGCGTTTTACACATCAGCCGGTGTCAGAGTCCCTCAAATAGCAAAGAATGTCTGGAAATTGACCCAACTCCTTTCACTTTCGTTACAGTCGGCAACTCAACAATCATAACGGACCGAAGGTAAATCGACCATAGAGTTCAATGAAAGAGAGACATACGCCTGCCAGATACTACGGCTACTAGGGTCAAGGCGACCGTGACCTCCATAGTAGACAATCAAGAGCCGATTCTCACCCCCGAATTGTACCTTCACTTCTGAAAGCTTACGCTCGAGAGCATCTTCTGAATGTCTTGAAGGTATCTTCCAGATTTCTGATGAATAATTGAAACAATCTCGAAACAAAGCATGCATATCGGATAGCTCGGTATCGGTACCAAGGTCGTCATCGTCCCAGTTCATCAGAAGTGCATGTACTCCTATATATATATAAGAATGCTGGTGAAAAATCGATTGGCAGGCTTTGGTGAGATCTTGAGCAAAGGTCTCCCACGATGGGATGTGAGTGAAGTCAAGAGCTTTCGGGTGTGTATGATCTTGGAATACGTCATCGTCCTGTTGTAGATCAGTCTGTGGACTACATTGCTGAGCCTCAAGGTGGGGCTGGGTACGGAGGTCGACACCGAAAGTCCTGAACATGCGCTTTAGGATAGTGACCTTATAGCAGAAAGCTCTCAGGGCACGTATAAGGGGCGGCTTCGAGGGCTTTCGGGGCTTTGACCCTACTTTCAAGCGCATTGGGCGGACACTATCCCAGACGAGTCTGCATGTTCAGGACTTTCGGTGCCGACCTCCGTATAATCAATTCAGATAAGACAGCGCAAAAGAGAGAAAAGTAGTATCGCAATCTATGATGGGGGATCTTACAATGCCACCGAACACGTCTTCGTAGTCTTGATTCATTTGCGGATATGAGGGTGCTCCAAAGTATGCTCTAGAATGTGCTCCAAAACGAGACGTCAGGTGGTATCTCTTTCAACGTTGACACCAATGTCGCCTTGATATTGTCAGCGGTAGCCTTGCCGGACACTCCAGCCCCTCCACACACACTATTGACGCTAGCCATATTTGGTCCAATCGGTCTAAGTATCAGTAATCAATCCAATTTCATGCCAAGCGACCAAACACTGCGATTGGGCCCATGCAGCCTCGTAGCTTACGCTGTAGGGGTGGCAATTGCCACTCTGAAAGGGCCCCCAAGGGCCTAGCCCAAACAGGCTAGGCAATGCATATAGATAGGAAGTTTTCGTAGGAATAATGAGAGCACCCTTACACACCCAAGCAAGTCTTTCTACAACGCGATGCTAAATGAACTGTGATAGGGCAAAAATGCCAGGGGATAGGGAGGAGAAGGAGCAAGCGGAGCCGTAGCCTACGTCAGGCGCCAAGAAAGTCCGCGAAGTAGCCGGGGGCAGCCCAAAATGTGCCACGCAGACCCCTTGGCTGGACCCTTCATTTGTCGAGTCCAGGAAGCAGTTCATACCAGTATTATGTTGAGTGTGTAGGGAGAATAGGATGTACGGAGGTCTGCACCGAGAATCCTGGCCGCTGAGACCGTTCACTTCAAGGGGATCACACCCTTGAAAACCGCGCTTCAAGGGAATCGTACCCTTTGAAGATTACATTTAGAGGAACAAGACCTTGAAAATAATTTAATCCCACGGAATCAAACCTCAGGGAGCTCATATTTCACAACTATACTCCGTAAAGAAATCCTCTGTTTAGGGCTGTTACTATTGCTGTCCAGGACTTTCGGTGGAGTGGGATCAGCGTAGAGCTCTCTCGGCCGAGAATTCGACCCAAGGCGTTTGTGTGGGGGAAGGACGATAAGTGGAAGGCTTGCCTCTTCGTTGCGTCCGGATACTCAACACCCAACATTCTCTTTCTCATCTCCATCACTCGCACCTGTAGCTCCCCAGCCTCGTCCCATCGGTCAAGATGCCAGCATATTGAAGCCAGATCAGCCATGCTCGCTAGCGTGTGTGGATGTCACTTACCCAGTAGCGACGAGCTGGAATCATCCACCCTACCTCCCTCTTCAAACTTCTCTTGGTTTCTCCCTCTTCCATTAGATGTCTATTAATCCTGTTACCTTACAGACCTCTATTAAGCCACTTTTTGAATGAGCAGCTTGACCTTTTGGATGAGCAGCTTGATACAGCAGCTTGGATCGGATGAGTTGTGTAAAGGAGTCAGATAGATATCGCATCTCAGCGAGCTATCTAAGAATTCAGATAATCTGATAAAACGAAGTATATGCATCCAATACGCTCGCTACCCTAGATGTCGTAAATCGTTGAAAATAGGATGCCCATCCGACCCAATAATTTGCTCCTCGCTCAGCACAAACCTAACACCAACAAATGAGTATCCCTCCCCACCAACTAAACGTTTCGTCCCACCTCATCCGGGTTCAGAAAGTCCGTCAAAGCCTGCTCTGCATCCCAATGTGGCAACCTCCCTCCCTTTTCATCCTCAAACCCTTCTCCACCTGACCCCTCCGCCTCCAATCTCTCTTCATCCTTCGCCACGACATCTCCAGCCGTATCGACCCAAGCCTTCCACGCGCCGCTGACGGGCGCAATCTGCCCGATCCTCACCCACTCCACACTCTTGGTGATGGCTATCGCCTTCCACAATGCCAGCGTAAAACTGTCGTGGGCTTCTCCGCCTTCGTAGTCTAGCTTTTCTACTTTGTAGCATGATAGATCCCAGTGCCATTGTGGGGGTAGGGCGGCGACGACCCAGTATGCGGCATTGAGGATCATGTAGGCGGCCGCGAAGGCAATTTGGAGGGAGAGTGTGGAGTTACCGAGGCAGATGACGCCGGCCATGAGGGTTATGGTGCCGGTGAGGGAGACGACTCGATAGGCTGTGTCGCCGAAGCTGTATTCGCATTCTTCTGGATGCCAGTAGAGCTCTCTTGCAATATTCTCATCGCACTTGACGACTAGGAACGCTCCATTGGGATATTTTATGACAATGCTATCTTTTGGCACACGTCTGTTCTGTCTTCTTTGCATGAGGCTCAGGTTCCAGCGGCCACCGAAGCCAATGAGGGTGGAGAGGAAGGACAGCAGTATGGTAGCGAGGAGAGCGAATCCATCATTGAGTGTTATAGAGAGGCCTAGGAGGGCGATGGACATGGCTGTTCCCAGCAAGGAAAGCCATGCTAGAGGTCCCCAAGTTGCAGCTGAGACCGTAGCGGCAGGGTTTGGCTTGGTGATGCGTTCGCAGCGCACTGCATACGCCGGGAGAGGGTATTTGCTGTGTACGAGATGTGCTATATGGTTGACGAAGTCCCGAATGCCACCGCTGCGGGCACCAATCACTTTCCCATTATCCGGTTTGAGGCTTTCAGGTCTCGAGGTGCGTATGAGGGCTTGCGGGGCGGGTAGGAGCCGGGGGAGGAGGGAGAACTTGGAGAGGGTAGCTACTTGAGCGTTGGCTTTGACGGAGGCTTCGCCGAGAATGGCGAGACTAGATTCCCGTGCGATTAGCGGGTTTGACTTTTGATAAAGGCGAAGTGTGTTTAGGGGTCAGGCTCACAAGCCGACGATGTCAAGCTGCAGGCTGTGAAAGCCGCTTGATGCATTCTCCGAGTTGCCTCCGCCATTATCAAGCCAATTCAGCATGGCGGAACGTCTGAGGCTATGGAAGCAAGGTTTGATAGCGGTATGGATGAATGTCCGGTTGGAGGTGTGACGGGATGATGTCTGGAGGTTGTGAGTATCAGGCTGAGTCTTGTCTTCTTGGCCATATCTCGGCACTCAGCCTCATTGACGAAGCAAGCGCCAGTCTGACGCTGTCACGCTCTCCTAGCACCAAGGATACAATTTGACTGGTCTGATGCTGTACAACATCGGGCGGCAATGCGCAGCGATTCAAGAAGTTGGCTCGTTGGTACGGAATACTCTGACTCTGATAGTCGTTGCCGCCCATACAAAGGCCTCGGGTCAACCTGTCACCCGAAAGTCAGCCTCCTAGCTCGGCCGAGAGGGCTCTACGCTACAACAATTCACAGCTTAGAGTGCCTTCCCCGCCGCTACCAATTCTTCTGTCTCGTGTATTCTACAATTCTATACATCCTACACACTTTACACATCACTGGTATCAACTGCTTCCTGGGCTCAAAAGGTAAATGGTCTAGCCAAGGGGTCTGGGCGAGGGCGTAGTTGACCCGGTCAGTTTGTTGTGGCGGTGTCGGTCTGATTTATAAGCGGAATATAGATAATTAGTCGATAGTATTATAAGCTAGATAGACTAATTCTAAGCTAAATATAATAAAAAAAGTATAAGTCTTATATAATTTCTAGATTAAGTTAGAGCTTATACTAGTAGTTTAAGCTATCTAAATAATTTTAAACTAATCTTAACTACTATAAGCTATCTTAAATTAAAATTAATTTTAAACTAATTTAAATATAGAAATTTAAACTTTAATAATAATAAGTCTTTAAAATTAATAATAAGAAGAGAAAAATAAGTTAAAAAGAGAGAAAGACTATTTTTATTAAATATTTAAAGTAGCTTAAGAGTTCTAATATATATATCTAATTCTTTTCTCTCTCTCTCTTTTCGTCTTTTCTTTCTCTATCTCTATACTACTCGATTATATATTAGAAATTTAATAAGCGACTCTTAATAAAGTAGTTATTACGGTTTAACTAGATCTTCTCTACTAGTTCTTATCTAGCCTTCTCCGCTAGCGCCTTAGCACTATTTATAACTTCTTTATATTCTTCTAGCTAGTTACTCTTTCTTCTTTATAGCTAGAATTCTATTTATATTAGATACTTATATACTTAGTTCGATTAAACGTTTAATCTCTAATATAATTCTAGTTATTCTTCTAGATTATAGTAATGTTTAGTAGTCCGAGAATAAATTCCTAACGTCTTAAGTAAGAATACTAAGAAAGAATAATATACTAAGTAAGTAAGTATATAAGTAAGAATCTAAGTAATAATAAACGATCTTAATAAGAATCTAAAAACTCTACGATTAGCCGAGAAGAAAAACTTCGATATAGAGAACTTATACTAAGAAGAATACTTATAAGAAGAAGAATTATAGTTATTTAATACTTAGAAATAAGACTACTCTTACGAGAATTATATAGCTCTCGCTAAGAAGAACTAAGAGATAAAGCTTATTATTAAATAGCTTCGAGATTAACTTAATTATATTTAAGAATAAGTCTAGTAGATCTAGAAATAATACTAATTAATACTTTAATACGAATTTAATATATCTAAAAGACTTCGTTATTAACGTAATTAATATTAATTTATTACGAAGAATCTAATTAATTAACTAGCCTAATTATAGAAAGAAGAATTCTATAACTCTAACGAGAATAAATAGAGATAGTCTCTACTTTAACGTATAAAAACAGGTTAAATAAACCTTTAATTTAAGAGAAATAAGCGTATTTCTCCAGTAATTTCAAAGAAATCTACTCGAAATACTTATATTTTATCTTCTTAATAGGAGAATACTCCTATTTTTTAGTAAGTATCTAGCTAGAATACTTCTAATTTAGCTACTTAATAGGAGAATACTTCTACTTCTAACTTCTTATATACTACTTACTTAAAATACGTCTATTTAATAGAGAAATAATAAGTACTACTCTAACGTATCTAATTTCTATAGAGATTCTACTTAATAGAAGTCTTAGTAACTTTATTTAGAGACTAAATTTAGAGTAAGTACGATACTCTATTTAACGAACTAATTACGAATTAATTATATATAAGATTACTATAAATCTACTACTTTTAACGTTATTAAGACTTATTATAAGTTAGTAACTAATCTTTACGTTACCGCTAAGAAAGTTCTAATAGACCTTAATAATATATATAGCGAATTTAATATATATAAGAATATAGATATAAAACTTTATAATCTAGACTTTAATATAAAGAATAAAATATTTAATAAATTCTTAGCTAGATATATCGCTATAATAGTATTATTATAGCTACGAGAATAATAATAAATATCTAACTTAATACGTATTATTATCTCTCGATTAAGATAGTAAACTACGAATAAAATTAAATAAATATTATTCTAGGTCTACGTTTAATAACTTCGCTAGTACGATTTAAATATACGCTTAGTAAATAAAGAAAGTAAGCGATTTAGAGTATTAAACTATAGCTATAGCTATTATAAAGTTAGCGAGAATAACTACTTATTAAATAGAAGTTTAAGATCGTGTAGACGACGTAGCTATTATAGAGCTAATTAATATTTAGAAGAATTTCTTAATTAACTTTATTTCGAAGGTAAATACGTTCGTTATTAGTAGCTAGACTTTATAGCTATAGACTAGAATACTCTATACCGAGAAAAGAAAAGAAGAGATATAAGTAATTATAACTAGAAGTATATATAAATCTCTAAACTCTCTAGGTCTAGACCTAACGTTATAGTAGTAGTAGAAAAGAATATAAAAAGCGCTAATAAAGTATTAATACGCCTTTTAAGTACTTCTAATAATAATCTCTAATCTATAATATAAAATATAAAAGTCTTAGCGTCTTTCGAATACTTAGAATTTAGTCTATTTAGTCTAGTTAGCTTAATTAGTCTATTTTACTAAATTTTACTCCGCTAGAAGTTACTTAATACTTAATACTCTTATACTCGGATCTCTCTCTAATAATTTATATATACTTATACTACTATTAGCTATATTCGAAGCTATTTTTATAAGATTCGATCCTAGGTTACGGTCGCTAGAGACTAGAATACTAGTATATCTTTATTAGTACTTAATAAATTTAACTTTTTCTTCTTTCGTTAACTATATATATATATATATACTTTAATAGATTAGAGCTATAGAACGTTATTATAGACTATATTATATTATCGCTAAGAGCCGAAGGAAGGCTACGTTACGAGAACGTAACGTATTTAGAAGAGAAGATAGTATTACGATTTAACTAAATCTTCTCTACTAATTCTTATCTAGCCTTTTCCGCTAGCGCCTTAGTATTATTTATAACTTCTTTATATTTTTCTAGCTAGTTACTCTTTCTTCTTTATAGCTAGAATTCTATTTATATTAAATATCTATATACTTAGTTCGATTAAACGTTTAATTTCTAATAGTAATAAAGATAACTAAAAAGATAATATAAAAACGTCTTAATCTAATATAAGTTAATTAGTATATAAGATTATATATAACTATAGAGAGAGTATAAGAAAGTATAAAAAAGTATATTAATTATTTAAATAGCGTAATATAGATAAGAGATCTTAGTATAAAAGTCGCTTAAAATAACGTCTAAGTATATTAAAAAGAGTAATCTTTTTACTCTAATTTAGTTTAAGAAAATTCTAAAATATAATACTATAAATTATTTAAATATATTATATCTTTATAAAATAATAATTTATATTTTTTTTAGTTTTTTTTTATACTTTTATATTAAAATTAATAACTTTTCTTTTTTATTAAAATATTAGTATAATTTAATAAAAAGCTCTTATAATATAAAGACTAATTTTATTTTTATAAAAAGATAATAAGCGTTAAAATCTTTTTAAAAATATTTAATAATATCTTCGATTAATAATATATTAAAATAGTTAAGATATTTTTTAAATAAAAATTAATCTTAATCGTCTTAATAATTCTTTATTTTAAAATTAAATTTATAAAATATTCGCTTAATAATAATATTTATATTATTAAAAAAAATTATATAGAGCGAATATAAAATTAAAACATAATATAATTTATTAAGATAAAGATAAAAATAAAGAAATAATAGACGCTATTAAGATAATTAAAAGAAGAGAAATAGTAATTAATATATTTAAAAAGCTATTATAATAAAATTAAGTTTCTTTAAACGAATTTTTATAAGAGATCTTAAAAGAAATAAATTAATAAAAAATAAAACTATTAAGAAATTTTAAGAAATTACGTTTATAATAAATAATAAGTTTCTTAAATAAACTTCGACTATTAATTTAAATATTATTATTAATAAAATTACTTTAAAATTATTTAAGATAAATAAATAAGTAAACTAAAAACGATAATATTATAAGAAGATAAGAAAATAACGATTTTAAGATTTATAAAGATAGATAAAAATATAAATTCTTTAAAGTTAATAATAAATTTTCAATACGCTTATTAAAGAAGAAGAATAATTAATTTATATTAAATAGATAAATTAATTATTTCACGAAGGATCTTTTAGTAAGATCTTCGACCGATACTATTATACTATATATAGAATAGCCCGAGAAGCCTCCCGGCAGCACCTTTCAACTATAAGTGAAGCCAAACGTTATTAACATAGGGTCTATATAGTGAAAGACGATTTGTAACGACATACTGATGTGAGCATCTCGTCTTCACTCCTTCTCTCTCTACTTGCTCCAAACAACCTCCCAATACGCAGCCCCGGTCACCCGACGACAGCCGCACTCAATCCTGCAGCACCATAGAAACTTGGCTCGTACAACCCTTCCCCAACATCCTCATACTTGAGAAATACCTCGTCGTGCCAAACCCAATGCTCCCACTCCCAGCAGCCAACAAGCCCAGCCCTCGGTCTTCGCTTCTATTCTTTCCATCCTCGCTCTTGCCTTTATCCGTTGGGACGGGAGAAGGAGGGAACGAGTTCGACTTGGCCGAACCTCCCAACCGCAATGTTTAGGGCTATGAAGCCGAGCCCGGTTCGAAGCCAGGCGAGAAAGGTACGTTCGGAAGCGCGATGGTCGCGAGCCGTTGACCCGGAATTTTTGAGGATGGGGGTATGGAGGCGAGAGAGCGTTTGGAAATTGTTGTGATGGCAAGCAAGACGCACGGTGATGAGGACGCGGGACTTGGATAGTAGGTAAAGTCTTGCCGGTCCGCATTGTCCAAAGTAGCAAGTGAGTTGGAAGGGGCTTACAGCTCGGCGGGGGTACAGAAAAGCTCGGCAGGGGTAGGCATATCCTCAGTATATGCACCTCACCGGGGGTACAGCGGATACGTTCGGCATATGCTAAGACCTTATTAGGGGTACAAAATATAATTCTTCTCCTTATAATATATATTCTATATAATATAATTCTGATTAAAAAAAACCAAAATATAAATCTTATATTACTTATAAACTTAAGAACGATTAAAATCGATAAAGTATTAAGATATATATTATTAATTTAAAATACTTAGTAGTATCTTAAGCTCTTTCGCTACCTCAAGGCCCCGCGATTATAGGGCTTTCGGGGCTTACGGGGGCATATGCTGAGCATATACTAAGCATATACTCGATCGCAATCCAAAATTCCAAGAAAATACTTAATAAAAATAAATTATAAAGCGAAAAGTTCAGCGGGGGTACAGCGCATCTACTCAGCATATGCAACGAGTTCATTAGGGGTACAGACTGGATACGTTGAGCATATGCTAAACTCTACCCCTGCCGAGCTTTTTTGTACCCCCGCCNNNNAGTTGGAAGGTGCTGCCGAAGGCTTCCAGGAGATCCTTCCAAGTCTTCTCAGGCTATTCTATATATAGTTTAGTAGTGCTAGCCGGAGATCTTGCCAAAGATCCTTCGTGCTCCACTTGCCACTTGGAATCATCAATCCTTCTACCCACCACTAAATCTTTCCATCCTTCTTCCAAGTGAACACCTAGTCGCCCCTTTTTAGGGCTCAGCCGAAGCCCGCTCGGGGACTGCCGCTTTAGAAGGGTGTGGAGCAGAACTGACTAGAGGGCAGCCCTACAAGACTAATACTGATAGGACTAGGGCTAGGGTTTCTGGCCATACTAATTTTTAGGGTTGCTCTCTAGGTAGTCAGTTTTTTATAGGAGGTTTCATCCACCCGCCAATCTCAATTTCGCCGTTCATATGTGTGCCATTTCTGCTGGCACAGTTCAATGAGTAATCAGCGGCATGTGAAGGAAGTATGAGTTGTTCCATCGAGGGCATACCTAATGCTGGGGAGTGCTGATTCATTTCTTGCATGTGAAGATCCGGCCGCTCTATTGGAGGAGCCTCGACTGTCCCGTCGTACAGAGTATATCACTCTATGCATTGATCAATCCACCTCATCGCAAACATTCCCAAATGCCATGCAAAGCAAAGTGAGTGCGCACAACACTTTCAGTTCACTTCCAACTTCATCTTCGCCTTGGACTTGGCCAGTATACTCATCAAGTCAGCCATGGTCTCCGAATTTGGCTCCTCAATCGTCAGAGTCAACCTGGAGCGAGCGGACGGCGAGGGCTCGCTCGGTTCCTTTCTCGCTGTCATTGCTTCCGGGGGGTCGACTACGGTCATGGGAGACATAGGTCG
>JAEUBB010000068.1:59247-75616 GCA_018257885.1 Parmelia sp. 050094
GGAACAACCGGCTATCTGTACGACAAGATGACCGGCGCCTCCCGCTTCCACATCCTCATCTTCGGCTCCGACCTCCAGGGCCCCGTGCGCGAACGCATCGCGCATTTCTCCACCCGCGCTCTCGGCCCCGGCGGATTCTTCGCTCGGTTCGGTGGCGCGTCAATGTTCAACGTCATCCTCGTGCTCAAATGTCTCCCATACGAAAAGGAAGCCCTGCTCGCGGGTGCCGACGACCATCTGAACAACTTGAGAGAGTACGCGACCGTCGTCTACGATGACCGCCCGCCGGATGGGGATGCGGGATACTGGTATGGCATCAACCATGCTCGAGGCGCCGTGGTGGCCGTGCGGCCAGATCTCTGGGTCGGTACCAGCTGCTGGCCGGAGGAAGACGACGTCCTGAGGGAATACTTCGCAGGGTTCCTGGTGGGGAAGGGGCAGAAGGCGGTGCGAGTCAAGGGTACGGATGCTGTAAACGGCATCCATCATGGCATCAACGGCGTGGTGAACGGCATCAACGGGATTGGCGATGCGAAGAAAGATGACAACGGTTTGCAGCTACCGGCCTACGAACCCGACCGCCAGATCAACGTCACAAATGGCGTCGGAAGGTATGTGTGTCCCGAAGCAAAGGAACAATGACTATATAGACGAACCTGATGTGTTACAAGATCTGTGCGAATTTAGAAGCCTGATCGATAGATGGACAGAATCGTCCGCAAATACCAAAAAAAATAAAAGCGTGCTCTTGCTCCAAACCGCCTCCCACACACACACAATTACTTCCAACACTACACAAACCCCCCATCACCCGCCTCAACTCCTCAGCTCACCCACCCATTTTGAAAATTTACTTTTGCTAGCTAAGATGACCGGCAGACGTGACGTTGTAGATTTTCATTATATATATATATATATATAGTTTAGGTATCTTATATGATCTCCGGAACCGATAAAGATGAAGGAAAAAAGTAATACCAAAATTGGATAGATGACGCGAGGAATGAGGATGGTGTGTGAGATGGAATGATTGGAGGGCTGTGGAATCTGTGTCTGTCTGTGTCGTGGATAGTAGTAGCGATGAATGATGATTTAGGTGGCGACGACGACGAAGAAGAAGAAGAAGAAGAAGAAGAAGAGAAACAACACACACAAAGAAAAAGGGTCGAAAGCAAAGCAAGCAAGGAAAGAAGGTAAAATGCCATGACTTTTACATAAAGTACTCGTACAAGAAACCCCACGCTACAGAATTCCAAGCATCTATCAATCTGATCCCTGCTTACAGCAAGGAAGAGAAAAGAAAAGAAAAGAAAATGATGCCAAAAACAAACAGACATTCCACTCTCCATTCCATGCAGGTTCCATTTCAATCTCAATCAAACAAGACAACAAAGCACACCCACTCCACCCGCCACCAATCCCTCCTTGCATCCGAGCACGAAAGAACAAACACACACACCCATCTATCCCGCCATCAAAGAAAGCGTCGAAAAAGGCGTAGTACTAACGCCCGTCAATTTCCCCAACGTACGGAGCGTGCTCGAGACATTTGCAACGGAGGATTCGTGCGAGGGCGCCGTGTCTTTTGTCCGGCACTCCTCAATCAGCATGGCACGTTCTCCCTTTTGAAATACGGATTGGGGAGAGGCAAGCGGGGGAACCCACCAAACGGAACACCGATGTCGCAGCGATAGACGTTGTAGGAGATGGCGGTCTCATTGTGCACGAGGGTCTGTTGGCCCTTGAGGGTGGCCCAGTAGCCGTGGTACGAGTAGCCGCCTTGGGCCGCGGGGAGGGTGACGACGGGCGGGGCTGTGCGGGGAGAGGGTCAGAGATGGGGAACCGACTGCGAAGTCTGTGTTTAGATTGGACTTACTTGGATTTTGCCTGTAGCGTTGGGAGAAGGAGCCGTCCGGTTTGCTGGCCCATTCGATGAGCTGGTTGGGAGAATGGTCAGTACGGGGATCTTCAACGGTAGACGGGTAGCGTTTTATGAGATGGGACCATGGATGATTTACCAGTTCCGTCAACTCGTAGGAAGTTCCATTAGCGGTGATGTTGAACGTGCGAGTGGCTCCGACCACGTCGTCAGTACCAGTCACCTTCACCGGAGGGAGGCCCGTCCAGTCGGTATCAAAGACTGATAGCAAGTCAGTGTTCAACCAGCAGGTTCAGTCGCAAGAACACAAGGAACGGTGAAATGTACAGTGGTTCATGACGGCGGCAACGTCCGATGCCGGTGCACCGATGATGCCGTAGCTGGTGACATTTTTGAACTGTGTACCGGCGGGGCATGAACAGGGTCGGTTTACGTTGCTGCAAGGAGGGAGGGCTGAACCGTTGGCAGAAGCCGGCGCTGCAAGAGCCAAGACGGGAAGAGCCAGGACGGCGGCGAAGATGGCGGAAACCATCTTGGAATGATGTGGAAAGGAATTCGAAGAAGAAGTGGATTTGCGAGGGCTAGATATCTAAAAGAGGCGTATGAGTAGTTGGTGAATTTTCTTTTCCTTTGCCTCTCGATTCTAGACCGGTGCCTTCTCTTTATATCAGCGATTCAAATCCATCGCCAAGGCAGACCAGTCTGATTGAAGCGATGAGGCGTAGAACTCATCCCCTTCTGTTCGTACGTGCCGATACTCTGCGTCTTGCCTACGTGAGACAGCCACAAGACCATTCATTTTTCGTAATCTCCCACTAGGCAGCCGAGAGGTTGGGAGTGCCACCGTCTCGCCTTCCTGGTGGATGGCGCCGAAGGCTGACTGGATGATGCCTGAAGTGAATGTAACGCGGATTGGCAGGCACCAGGATAGAATGTAAACATGACACCTTCAAGAAAGCTAGAGTTTCAGATAGGCGAAGAGGCCATGTGCATGTCAAGACGGCAATGCAAGGGACCTCGGGTAGGAAATCTCCGCAAGATTAACCTCACAGCTATCCATGTCTCTTCAGCTGCAGCCTCGGGGAATATCTTCCAAATATTGCCATTGTGGCACTGTCCTACAAATAGCTGCTTTGCTACGTCATTCCTTCACGACACGTCAGCAGGTCTATCATCATGGCATGTCTTGGCTTGATCACTTGCCTTGTTGGAAAGCACAAAGTCCATCAGCTGTGAATGGTGGACCGGAGTAGGAAGTCAGCCGTTGGGCGTTTACACCGGTGCTTCAAAAGGAGAAGGCTGCAAAAGGACTGGAAAATGACTCACTCATTAAAAATGTCCTTCTCATTCTTCCGTTGACGGAGTAATAAAATGAAAAGTGCCGTAAGCGCTACTTCAAGGACCGGAGTAAGAAGCCTGTGCTTACCCATGCCCCACCACCACCAGCCTGACGCAACACCAACGTCCATGCACGTCAATACTTCCGGTGTATGAGACTTGTTACTCGACGAGTCATGACAAATGTGCTTGTCATTTATCGAGTCGTCTGCTGCCGCGGGTCGCCAATTCTTAGGGTTGCTTCCAAGGCCTATGGTGTGCGGGCGGACTTGGACGCCACGTGAACTGACGACTCCAGCAAAAAAAAAACTACTCCGTAGGATATCATCTTCTCTTTCCCGCGAGATCGATTTCAACTGCAGATTACACGGTTAAGCCGAGGCAAGAAACTCCTACGCGGTCCGCTATAGAACCAAGTGCTGCGTAACCGCTCGAATCGTAATCAACAGTAAAACCGCAACCGGGGCATTACTAATGGAGCTGTTATCCCCTCGTCTGCTAGGGTGGGCATTCAAATTCCCCAGCGTTTCTTGGGGCCAGTTTTTACGCTTTCCAGGCTGCGGGCGGGTCTGAGCACCCAGGAACATGAATACCCCAGCAGACGACGGGATATCGGCTTCCCAGTGGTGGTTCTATACGGAGATGGCATCACGATGCCATCTCAGTATGTAACGACTGAGATCCGCGTATCCGCAGATCCGCAATTTACTTGATGATCGAATCCTGCGAGGCGTACCTGTACAATACAATTCAGTATACCTTATACTGTTCGAAAATGTGGCAAACGGTCCCTATGTCGGGTGACTCACTAGCGGCTTGACGAGCACAGATATATGCATCCTACATTCACGCAGTCGATTTACCTCCTCGGTCCACTCGATACGGGTAGATATTCCATATATACAATCTCCCGTTAAAGGCATCGTGTCATATCATCATTGGAGTGTACACTTGATGAATGATTGGAAGTGCAACTGCAAGTCATGGTCTTGATTCCTCAGGAAGACATGGCAGTCAGCTGAGCACCCTTTGCTTTGGGCTCTGGAACATTGAATGTGCAAAAGAGGCGTTAGACCAGAACAACGACAACCATATATCTCAAAAGTACATGATCTACCCGATGTGCAGCCTCCCATTTTGATGTGTGCGTAATTCGAAAAACAAGACGCAGAAGATGTTTGAAAGAAGAAAAAAAAGTCCAAAACACCCATTAAATGCCCATACTCAAAAAAGATCTCCCCCACACTTCTATACCTCTGAAAGACTGACGGAAATTCTCAATACATATCAAACCCCAACATCTGAAGTTCAACTCCCCTTACACTCTCTCGCCAGAGTCGATTTGGTCGACAATATTGCGGCTAGTGTAAGCAGACCAATCGGTGCAAGTTTGCGCTACGACATCGGGAAGTGCCTTCTCCTTGATGTCGTTTGGACGTTCGAAAATGTTAATGTACAGACCGGCAGAGACGTGCCAGGCAATATGACAATGCTGCGAATGTAGTCAGCATTGGGTCGATCGGTAGAGGAGAAGGGTGAGCTTACGAATGGCCAGACACCAGGATTATCGGCGTCGATTTGGATGACTATACAGACAGAGCATCTTAGCAAGCTACTTGGAGACAGGGTAAACTCGCTGTGCAGGTGCCGTACCCATGAAGCTTGGAATTCCAGGTTCTATAATCGTCCCATTCGGCGTAGTGGTTGTGCCCTGAGAACCCGGCATAAGTTGGACATCTCGTCGCTGAGCGTTGCGGGAATGCGCTATGCTACCGTTCCAGTCGCCGAAACCTTCGGCCAGAACTTGGAAGTTGTGGCCGTGCATGTGCATGGGGTGGGCACGGGGGTAAAAGCTTTTGACGACCATGCGTATGCTTGTATTACTGCCGAAATCGAACACATTCCATTCCTAATCACTCCTTAGCATGCTGTGCGGCTCATTTGCGGGACGTTACTCGTGGGAAAAGAGAGGTACGGACTGGATGCAGAGGGAAAGACGTATTCCCTTCACTTGCAAGTAGAAGCAAGGCCTCGCTGATCTGATCAGTTACCATGTCTCCAGTTGAGGACGATCACTTACTTGTAATCAGTTCGGAAAGTTTGGCCATTCATTTGCCATAGCAAGATATTCGACGCGTTCTTTTCGAAAGTGATATTCAACTTCATGGTAGTTGCTGGATTTAAAGTTGCGGGAAACGGAAAGAACGGAATAGTCAAATCGAGATTATCCTTTACTCAAGTCAGTCTCATTCGGATATAAAGTTTGGGGATTCAATACGTTGCCACAGTAGTCATCAACCACTGGAGTAGCTGCACTTGTAGGTCTCGCATTACGATCGGCGTCTGGATAGTATATCACAGCCAACGCGTGAGGCTGTGTCGGCGTGGAGCAGTTAGCGCTGATATCAGACCGCATCCAAACCGCAGAGTCAGCTGGGAGGTTTGCCTCTACAAGCACATCGGTACGCTGACCAACCTATAGCGCCAGACAAGTTAACATGGATGTTGGCTTTCAACAATCACTGAACTTACCCCAAGAGTCACCACGTTTGTTTTGTAGGGTTTGACAGGCACAAAGTCATTGGCGATTATCGTCATGGTGTGGTTATCAATGGTGAAGCGTTGCATGGCTTCGGCGCTAGGATTTATAAGCCTAAGACGGTGTATTTTCCCAGTCGTGAAATTAAAGGTGGCTAGGTTCTTGGTTGTCGCGCCTGAAAACCAGTGATCAGCGTAGTAACACGAGAACGGCAATCTCAAGCTTACAGCTGCTCGGTACGACGCAGTTGATGTCTGCCTTTCCGTTGATCAAGTTGTTGTCAGATGGCGGTGGAGGCCCGTCTCCCAAGACCTCCGTCTGAACAACGTTGAAATACTCTTTGTGATACCAGTCACTTAGAGCGACAGGGCCAACATCTATGTCATATTGTGCATTTTTAGGTCCATAAATGATCATAGCTGTTTGTAGTCAGTGAAAGCTTCATCTGTAGGTACTGGATGCCGACTTACGCCCAGCGATGCCTGCAGAATATTGAGCAGAATAATGGCTGTGGTACCACGAGGTCCCGTACAAGCCTGCCTTGAAAGTGTAGGTAAAGCTTTTACCTGGTGCTATAGGGCATTGACCGGCACCCGGTACCCCGTCATAGTATGGGGTCTCCTTTTGTAGCAATCTACCCATATTAGTAACTTCACACAGTAAGCAAACTGTGTACTTTACCCGTGCCTAGACAACGGTTAGTTAGAACACCATGGTGATAAAAATTCATCATGTACCAGTGCAAAGTTGTTCCCTCTTCAGGATCAGAGATCTCATTATGAACAGTGATATTGAACCAGTCGCCCTAGAAGCTGTCAATTCTTGGCGCTTCCCTTTGGACTTCTGCGAGCAATGTACCCAATTCGCCTCGAGCATTGGCTGTTAATCATGTCAGCTACTCTGTTGTAACTACTCAAAGCATGTGGAAACTGACACCAGGAAACGCTCCGTTAATGACAATCATACTCTTGTTAACACCGTCAGGAGCGAGGACTGCACGCTTGATAGTCAGGTCGTAGTTTCTGTATACACCTATGCAATGTTAATCTTGGAGTTCAGCAAGCGATGATCAAGAAGTCGTACCAGTGTCGGGTGAATGCTCATATGGATTGGTATTTGTGGCATTGCAGGTGCCCCAAGGATAGCCATAGGGTAAAGGCTGTCAAAATAATCAACCTTTAGCCTTCAAGCGGGAGGAACGGCTGGATTCACATTGTCGCTCAGAAAGGCTGGCAGTCTAGGTGCCCTGGGGGTTCCGAGCACTGAGTTGCCTGTGTACAGACTCATTAGCGCTTTCTGACGCGATTTATGCAACTTCAAGTCTACCATTCGTCTGCTGTTGAGTAAGGCCAGCTACCAACGTGCTGGTAAGAAAAACAGCCAGAGATGCACTCAAGGTGAGAGATTTGCAGAGAAGCATGATGTTCTTCTATTCGACGAATATTATACAAGGAAAAGGAAAGGGAAAGAACGTGTAGAAGGAAAAGAAGCGAGTGACTGCTGGGAAAATCACGACCACTATTCGGTGATGGAATGGGAAAAAGGACTTGAGACTAGAGAAAGAGAGTAGAAAGAACAAGTGACAACGTATATATACTAGAACGCAAAAATGAGGGTGCCCTGCTAACGGAATGATGCTGCCTATACGGGGCCAAAAATGGAACCAATCAAACAGACGGCACAGTATGGAGCAGGATCTAATTACTGCAAAAGAGACAGGATGGTCCAACGGGTCGGCTGCCATCAAGGTGCTAGCACCTGTTTTTGCAGGAACAGAGAGCGAGTCTTGAGGCTGTACAACAACAGCCTCGGTCCTGATGACAGAATTGAGCTTTGCATCTGACCCATGAAACACGGTCCTTCCCTCATGGCAGTCACTCGCACGTGGCAATAGCAGGATTCCGTCTCAGAAGGAACACGGCACATGTCCATTTCCAACGGGCGGGCTTGTCAGAGCAGCGATCCAATTGATCGATAGTCGCGCAACGTGGTAGTTCAGCTGGTGGGCAAGTATTTGGTCAGGCAGACATCTTACCCGGCGGAGGTTTCTAGTCCAAGCCACCGAGTAGCAATGAATGCTCCAATTCGATTTTACGTGCCGTGCTGGAATGAGGACGTCACACGGATGCTGATGTTGTCTCATGAATGGAATTAGAGTGCTCGAGTATGGGTGAGCTTGGTCGAGGCTTTGTAGGGTGGGGAGCAGCGCCGTAGCAAAGTAATGTCGGCCATCCGGTTGGCACGAGTCGAGCATCACATGGGTTTATTGTCCAACTGTACCCGGAGCAGGCACAGCTCAAGTGGCAGAATACACAGATGAGTTGATAAGTATAACGTCAGGTAATTACCTAATCACGTAAGCCAATTCATCACTTGTAAGATGGGTACAACATAGCGTAAAGTAGAGTACGTACTCCGGTCTCACTGATTTCCGTGATGGCGTCATCTGATCTGCAGATCTGCAACCAAGGCGCCTAAGTCCGGGCCGTCGTAGGGTACCTTAGGGCTCAAGATATGCGGGAAAGTGCGGCTCAGCCTTATGTAAAGTAGTATGTTGGATGATCTGCATAACAATTGGAAGACAAGGTGAAGGCTCACTGTTGCATTCGGGCATTCGGAGATTGGAAAGGAGAATGGAGAATGGATAATGGAGATTGGAAATTGGGAAATGGATTTTTAATCAACACACCCCTCACTTACTAATTAACACCTTTGTCCCCCTCCATTAAGTCATTTGCAGGCCTTGCAGCTTATAACCATCACTCTCACTCTTCACTCTTATTCTATCCTCTTCAACCACACACCCAACACAACAACTCCAACAACAACAACAACAACAACTACAACAACATTCCTCCCCACAACAAAGCAGACTACTAGCAATCACTATGCCTACCGTCCTGATTCTCGGTGCGACTGGCTACCTCGGCCTCCCCCTCGCCAAATCCCTCCTTCGCTCCGGCAACTACACCGTCTACGGCCTCGCCCGTACCCCCGCCAAAGCCAAAACCCTCGCCCAGAACGAAATCCTCCCCGTCATCGGCGACGTCAGCGACCCCAGCCGCTTCACCCATCTCATCTCGTCCGCCCCCATCGACGTCGTCATTGACGCCACCTCGGCCTACGAAGGCGCCGGTCCCCTCCTCGACGCCGTCACCGCGGCCTCCAAATCCCGCATCGCCGCCCTCGCCAACGAAGGCGCCACGGGCCCCAAGTTGGGCTTCGTCTACGTTTCCGGCTCGTGGGTGCACGGCGACCAAGACGCCCCGACCTCGGACACCGTTCCCCCCGGGACGACGCTGGCCAAGGGCAAGCCCGCGACCGCGGTGGGCTGGCGACCCGCGCACGAGCAGGCCATCCTCGCCGCCCGCGACGTGCTCGACGTGGCCGTTGTTCGTCCGTCCCAAATGTACGGCGGGACGAGCTGGGTCTGGAGCACCTACTTCGGTCCCTTGCTCGCGGCCGGGAAGAGCGGGAGCACCGAGACCATCCAAGTTCCCGCGGACAGCACGGCCCGCCCCAGCATCGTTCACGTCGATGATGTGGTGAGCGGGACGCACAGTGTCATCGATCGGATCCATGGCCTCCTGGGCAGTTGGCCCGTCTTCGACTTTGTCGGCGAAACCGTGCTCTTGAGGGACGTGGTGGACGGCGCCAAGAAGTCATTCGGCGTGAAAGCCGCCCTCGACTACGCCGGTACTCAGGGCAACCCGTTCCTCGAAGCCCTCGCCCTGACCACCAACAATCAAAGCTCCCGTGCCGCGATCGTCTTGGGCTGGCAGGCAAAGAAGCACTCTTTCGTCCAGAATCTCGACATCTACGTCAAAGCTTGGGCGGCGGCGCAGGAGGAGCCCAAGTAAGTAAGTTTGAAGAGAAAACTTTCGTCTCGTCGCCGCATGAGAGCCCACCGCTAACATGGTGATTGACAGACCGTCTCGCTCGAGGAGTCCCAGCCCCCCCAAGATCAAAGGGTTGGTAGCAAAGACCAAGAGCAAGCTTGGCTTGAAGTCAAACGGTCATTCGGAATGATGGTAATCATGAACGGAAAGGGACAGAGTGACCAGGGCTTACTGTTAATCAATGACCACACATTCCCCCCCCCGAAAAAGCATTGATTGCCGTAATAGCGAGGGATTAGCTAGGTAGCTCATAAATGTACATTAGTTTCGGTCTCGCACGCACTTATTTGAAGCCCCCACTCCTTTGCTTACCCCCTCACATTGCGGCCCTAAGAACCGCGTGCTCGCCATTCGTTCGCATTCCCTATCCCACCCGTTTAAACCTCACCCCCTCCCTCTCCCTCTTCCTCTCCTCATCGTTTCCTAAAAAAGCAAAACAGTAACGTTCCAGGTAAACAAAAAAGAACAAGTAGACTAAACTGAGCTAAGAAATAGGGAGGATGGATCAGATTGGATTGGTATTTTCTTTTCATTTCTTTTCTTCCAAGGATCTGGAATGCTCAAGTGGAGTTCGGAGGGGTTGGTTGAATTGATGGGGTGGATAGAGATTGGATGGGGACTTGGTGGCCGCTGACTTTATTCATGCAATAAATAAGATATTTTAATGAGGATATTCCGAGTGGTTTTTTTTTTGTCTTGGAATGCTTAGCATACTTCACGTTAGCAGCAGTCTGAACAGAGGGCCGATACTCTAGAGCGAGGAACAGGGAGACTGGTAACGCAGATGCAGTGTGGCCGGCCAGCCGAGGTATCTTAGTCCACGTCTACAAACAACAAAACCGCGTTCTTTCCCTTCATGGCCCCAAAAATCGTCATCAAACCTTCTTCCACCCCCACCCCGCCTGCGCATACCTCGACAGCGCTATCAAACTCGCCCCTATCGCCATGGCCAATCCGCAAAAAATCTGCATGTACACATATCCACCGTCGTCCCTGTCAATCAGGACCCCCGCGATCGGATTCCCCGTCAACCCCGCCGCGGAGATGACGAGGAAGTTGGTACCCGTCCGCACGCCGATGTCCTCCACCTGTGAAATCTGCACGACGAGCGCGGGCGCCATGGAGACGAAGGTGCCGGACGTGAAGCCGTAGAGGGCGGCGAAGGTGATGATGGCGGCGTGGGAGCGGGCGGGGATCCAGAGGGCGAGGACCAGGATCGTGGAGAAGGCGGTTGTGATTATCATGATGTTGAAACGGCCGACGCGGTCGCCGAGCCAGCCGGGTATGACGCGGCCGAAGATACTGCAGGTACAGGTTTAGATACAAAGAATGCGTGGTTTTTCAGGGCATCAGGCGCCAGGAACTCTGGACACCTGTTTCTTTTCCCCTCCGGTTGTGACTCACCTGGTGCCATTGAGAATCGCAATCAGATACGTGGCCAGACTCTCCGAGAAGCCAAAGTGCTGCGCTTCCAGGATGAGGAAATTGAAGGGCAAGAAGACGCCCCAGAAGAAGAAGAAGCCGCCCAAGGCGTTGAAGAGGAAAGCCGGCTCCTGCAAGGGGCTGACGAATTCCTTGAACCGGACGCGTTTGGGCGTGGGCGCAATCCTGGACTCGAGAGTGAACATGGCGATGATCAAGAGGCCCAGAAATATGAACCCAATCACTCTCATGACCCAAGCAAAGCCGATATGAGGCAGTAGGCGCTCGATCATGATACTGACGGTTGTTGAATCCGAGGTCAGCGGATGGCGACTGCGTATTGGATCGGCTCAACGGTCAAGACTTACGGCAACAGACAGCCACTCAAAGACGATCCGGCAGACACGATGCCAAAAGCAAGTGCTCGTCTCTTAAAGAACCACGTTCCGACCGGGTTCGTGCCGGCGTAGAAAAGGGCGCTGGCGCCCATGCCACTGCATATCGCTTGGGCCAGGAAAAACTGGTAGTACTGCGTGGCCAAGGACGTCATCATCAAACCAAAGACGTGGGCGAAAGTGCCAAAGTAAAGCAACGGTCTCGGGCCGTAGGTGTCGAAGATCTTGCCATAGATGGGAGCGATGGCGTACATCATAAACGTCTGCCACCGGTTTGGATCAGCAAGAGCCGGAAGAGACAACGGTTGGATTTTACCTCGGTGGAAGGTATCCATGCTATTGCGCTCGGTGAGTAGTTGCTCAACTGATGGCTCTGATAATAGTTCTGAAAGATGCCGATGCAGTTGATCCAGCCGAAGCTGGTGAAGAGACAGCAACAGCCGCCCAGCACCACGGACCAAGCTTTGAGACCACCATCGGGAAAATCATCGGGGTTCGGACCGGGTTTGGCAACTTCTGGGTCTGGAATCAGTTCGTTCTCGGGCTCATAAAGGGTGAAATTAGACCGCGAATCTCTGAGATCTAATGAGTCGGCCATTGGAGTTGGCAAGGAGCACACTGGGCGGAATGTGTTATAAAGAAGATGGAAGGAAGCATTTGATGTGGAAGTGAGCGGGTTGTTTGTTTGTTTGACATTGTTTGCGATGACGTAGAGTCAGACAAATGTTTTCACTTTGCATGTACCTATTTTTTCAACGGCTTCTTACTATGGTCTAGCGGACCAGAGTACCTAATTTTTAAGTCCTTGCTCTAGAAAGCTTAAACCCGAGAATTATCTCCTCCGTCTCTGGGAACCAATGGAGTAGATGCAATCATGAAGTGATTTCTTTCTCCCACCATTCAACGGAATTAACATCTTTGCAACGTCCGATTCTGACGTCATCCAGATGCATGTAATGTAACCCACCGAGTCTCGGATACTTAACCCCGGAATAAATTCGAATCACCATTACAAACCCTATAACAACAATAACGACGATACAAGTATTCCCCTATACTCCAACGCAATAGGTAGAACCTACGAAAGAAAAACACAATCATGTCTTTAGCTGGAAAAGTCGCTCTCATCACGGGTGCCTCGAAAGGTATCGGCAAGGCAACTGCTCTTCGCCTTGCCAGAGATGGCGCCTGCGTCGTGATCAATTATTCTTCCGATGCCAAATCAGCAGACACCCTTGTCCACGCAATCGGCGTGGACAAGGCCCTCGCAGTCAAAGCAGACGTCAGCAAAGTGACCGAGATTGAAAAGTTGGTCAAGCAAGCAATCGACAAGTTTGGCAAAATCGATATCCTCATACCCTGCGCCGGTATGCTCCCCATGAGTCCTCTCGAGTCCACCACCGAAGAACTTTTCGACAACATCTTCGCTCTAAACGTCAAGGGACCATACTTCCTAGTCCAGGTGCGCACACCCGCTTTCATCTTCTCTATTCTCCATAATCTAGCTGCTGACTCGCGCTTCAGAAAGCGGCGCCTCATATGGGTCCCGGCTCGCACGTCGTCCTCATCTCGACCACATTGACGGCGGCTTCAACTGTCATGCCACCTTACCTTCCTTACCTCGCCACCAAGGGTGCTATCGAGCAGATGGTACGAGTCATGTCAAAAGATCTGGGTCGAAAAGGAATTTGCGTCAACGCCATCTCCCCTGGACCAACGAGCACGGAGCTGTTCATGAAGAACCAGACCGAGCAGACTCTGAAGGCGCTTTCTGGGATGAACCCTAATGGGAGGATCGGCCAGCCTGAAGAGGTTGCAGACAGCATAGCACTTCTCAGTGGTCATGATAGTCGCTGGATTACGGGACAGACACTTAGGGTCAATGGCGGGATGGCTTGAAGAGTCATCATAGCAAATGGTTGAGATGCTTGGAGAAATACATAATATTGCAACAGAGGTGCTTTGTATTCAAGTAGATGCAATCAAGTTCGCTTATGACAGTCCGATGAGCATAAACTTTCAGTGTTGGCGGCTTGCTAGCAGGGGTAAGATAATTACATAAAGTATCTCATGGCCCCGAAAATGAAATGCCGTTTTACCGCTCAGTGTCACGAAAGGTCCAGGCAATTGCTAAAAATTGCTTACTTGATGGACTCGGCTCAACCAACATCTGTGCTGCTGCCGCAATCTCCATCGACCCTCCTGCATCCTACCGTTCCATCGGCATCAGGAATGTGCAGTCGGGCGGTAGAAAAGGATCGTTGGTTGGGGCAAGACCGGAGTATGAGGCCCGGGAACAATCTGACAAAGAGCGAAAAATGCTCAGCTGAGTGCGACTAAGCTTTTCCTTGGCGGTGGATATTGATCGGCGTGGGAAGCTCGTTCTGAGCAATCACCATTGGGTGAAACAGGTAGCCGAGGAGAATGTTTTCCAGCCGAGTGTATTAACCCCTACTACTTGCATTCCGACCCAATTCTTGTTGGGAACCGAGTATGCATTGCGTACGATGATGTCAATCAGCTACGATTACCTCACAAGTAAGAGCTTGTGTACTCCTGTATTTGCATCTCCTGTTGACATTTCCCCCAAGGCTTGCACTGAATTGCGCCGGGAGTAAACCGCAATCCACGGTCCTGAATATCCTCAATGTCTTTCCTCAAACACCAAGCTGAAGAGTCCAGTATCGTTTCCACCATACAGGAACACCCGATCCTCTTCCTGCTCGCCCCGGTTCTAGTGGTGCTTCTTCATTCCGTACAATCCTACTTCCGTCTTTCTCATATCCCCGGCCCTTTTCTGGCCAGGCTCACCAATCTCCCGAGGTTCAGCTGGGTGCTGACTTACCGCGCGCATGATATCCATATCGCACTCCATAGGCAGTATGGCCATATTGTACGATTCGGACCAAACATGGTGAGCGTGGGGGATCCACAGGAGATTGGCACGATATATAATTTTAAGCAACCATGGCGAAAGGTAAGCTGATATCCGGTATTTGGCTGATAGGTGGATGTGGGGGGGAGGTTGGGGGGGTGAAGGTGTATAAACCGGTTGAGAATGAAGAGCAGCAAAATGTCGACAAAGATAGGCAGGAGCTGATTCGGTTGGTTTGTCAGTCTAATTTCTACCGTGCACTCCTCATGAAGGCGCGTAACAAGCCAGTCGAAGGCATCTTCGCGACTCAAGACGAAGTAATTCACCGCAATCTCAAACGACCAGTCTCGGCAGCCTATTCTATGAGCAACCTTGTCTCTTTTGAGCCCTATGTCGACGCAACGATGCGCGTCTTTTGCGATCAGCTCGACGCACGATTCACCAGAGCTGACGGGCAGCCGCCACCTTTGTGCAATATGTCCGAATGGTTACAGATGTTCGCATTTGACGTCATTGGCGAGCTCACTTTTTCAAAGCGATTTGGATTCTTGGAGCGAGGCGAAGATGTCGATGGGATCATGGAAGGTCTCTGGAATACCTTCAAAAAGACCTCTCTAGTAAGTGTACGGGTCGTTTGATGAACGTATGGGCAGCTAAGACAGCGAAAGGTCACCCAGATGCCGTGGTTGGAGTACTTCTGGACCAACAATCCAGTGCTGCGGCATTTTAGAGGTGCTGGCAAAAGCCCCGGAGTAACTTTCGCAATGGCGAGGGTGCAAGAGAGAAAGGCTCTGGAACGTGGAGAGCTGGAAAAGGAATGGGAGGTGAACAACCGGGATTTCCTCTCTCGCTTCATGGAAATTGAAGCCAAGGACAAGAATGTTCCGCCAGAGTAGGCCTTGTCGTAATTGCAGTGCTTGTGCCTTGTTCGTTGACAAAGGATGGCAGAGCCATTCTTGTTTGGACCTCTTCCAACATCACCGCCGGCAGTGACACCACAGCGATATTTCTACGTGCCATCTTTCATCAGCTACTGACGCACCCGTCGAGCTTGAAGACTCTCCTCGCCGAGCTCGACAAAGCGGCCAGCGACGGCCAACTGGACTCTCTGGCTTCTTGGAAGCAAACACACGACCTTCCGTATCTCACCGCCTGCATCAATGAGGCTGGACGTTTGCATCCACCCTTTGGCCTACCTTTTGAAAGAGAGGTCCCGCCTGATGGCGCGGTGGTCTGCGGGCAGCCCTTGAAGGGCGGGACGATAGTCGGTATGAGCGCATGGGTCACACATAGAGATCGGGACACCTTTGGAGAGGACTGTGATGAGTGGAGGCCGGAGAGATGGCTTTGCCAGTCTGATGAGCGGAAAAAGATGGAAAGCGCGCTGCTTACAGTATGTCCTGCTCGTTTCCTGCATCATCAGCGAGGTCCTTCTTCTTACCCTCGCATTCCTTGCTGCCTGGTCTCGGAATGAAAGAGAGACCAATGCTGACGTTGTGTTCGTTCAACCTCGTCCAGTTCGGCGCTGGCCACAGGTCATGCTTGGGAAAGAACATCTCCCTCCTGGAGATCTACAAGGTGGTGCCTACGCTCCTGAGACGTTTCGATGTGAGTCTTCCTTTTCAGATAATTCTACATGGGAGATTCCAACTAAGCTGACTGGACATCCGTACCTTCAAGTTCGAGCTCCTGGAACAGGAGAATGGACAAGGCTACCAGGTCCAGAACCGATGGTTCGTTCCGCAGCATGGCTTCAAGGTGCGACTAAGCAAGAGACTGTGAGCAGAAAATTTCTTTCAACCGCATCAAAGGGGCAAAGCATGCTTTTACATATTAGATCGGGGCTTCTGTATATTAGTAAGCTAGCTTCATCAACGAGCGAAAGACGAGAACTCTGACAAAATTTATCAAATGCATGTCCTTTTCAAATCCAAGAAACAACATATCTCAAACCCCTCACACTCCACCCAAACCTACGTTATGTACTCAATAATTATCATCTGAAAAAAAAAAAAAAAAAGC
>JAEUBB010000068.1:82828-96612 GCA_018257885.1 Parmelia sp. 050094
TGTTGCGACGAGGGCGCAAGGGGTAAGGTGGGCTTACCCGCCAAAGATGAACATGTAGAGGTTCCTGACGGCATCGGCGCGGTATATTTCGCTTTTTAACCCGTCGTAGCTTGCTAGGAACTCCGGCGCGTACTTCTCTACTAAGAGGCGATTATCCTCGTCGGTCCAGAGCACCCATTCGAAATCGGGATTGGTTTCTCGGCATGAGAGGCTCCATTGCTGGAATTGGGGCGGGAGGGTCGTGGTGGACCAGCTTTGATGGAGGAGCTTCGGGATGTGGGATGTGGAGGTGGAAAGAGGTCGTGCCATTAGAGCTGCGGGGGATAGCGGGGGGCCTATGGGTAAGGCAAAGGAGGGGAGAGGGGAGGAGGGGGTGTAATTGGCGCGGTGGAAGGGGAAGAGGGGAGGTGAGGGGTTGCTTTTGGGGGTTTTGAGGACGTATATGCTGAAGCAGGCGAGGAGGGCTAGGGGCAGTGCGATTGCGCTGGCAAGTGTGGGCTGGCGAGGAACGCGCATTCTGCTGGTGTGTAGGATGTAGTGGTATTGGTGTTGGAGCCGCGTGTGCAATGGTGTTCTGATGAAATGAAAACGTAGTGATTAAGAGATGAAAGAATGTGGGGTCGAAATGACAGAGTGTGCATGCTCGCGTGGATGATGGCCCCCTTACTCAAATAGGGTCGCGTTGCGAGCTGAAACGCATCGCAAGGCTGAGACATCTATGCCAGTCTGCGGCCAGATGAAATAAGCAGGAAAAATCCTTTCGTCCGAGCAGGTGCATATAGAGGCGGGCTGTGAGGCTGAAACATGTACGTTGAAATTGTATTTATGTGCTGGTGTAATGAGAGCTTGCGCTTGCTGTCTGATGCAGTGGGCAAAATGTATATCCACGTATCCAATCAGCCTGACCCCTTTTTGGGTAAGTGTCATGCATGTTTCCGAGATACGCGGATCATATTTCAGATGTGCAGACTCCACTGTAAGTCATTTTCCTATCTTGCTATGCGAGTGAAAATGACCTGGTAGAAGTTGAGATTCGGCTGCGTTGACCTGCCTACCTTTCGAGCTTGATAAAGAACAGCAACCAAGCTCTACCAATCATAGGTAATATGAAAGCGCGACATCTTAGCTATTGAGTAATTTGGAAGACTTACTACCCCTGCTTTTGTAGCTAGAGATTGTATTCATAAAAGGAGACTCTCAAATAATCAAGATTTGCGCCTAAGTGTCTGGGTTACGGTGTGCCATTTTCTCGCTGATTGATCCTTCCTTTGCTAAAGTTTTCAAATTCTTCTTGGAGATCTGATTATGTTATATGAAGAGATACATACGTGATGAACCCCAGTATTGAAGCCTGTACACGATGTAGCGGACACTACCACCCTTTCTTAGGCATATATTGTTGATTCACGCATATTCTCGATACGACTCTAGAGATTCCCAATACCTGCCGTTGAGGCATAGAAAGTAGTGAGGTTTACTGCGCCGTGTAGCCACCTGGGAGCGATTTAGCCTGCTTGCCCGTAGACACGAAGAATTAGGAGAAGGTTGTTACCATCAACGGGTAGAGCGGCCCCAGAGACATTGCTGGCATCATCACTCGCCAAAAAAACGGCCGCCTTTGCGACGTCCTCTGGCTCGCCGAGACCTTTGAAGGGATGTATTGCCGCAAGCTGAGCTCTGATCGCATCAACATCAGTCATCGGCTTTATCAAGGCCGTCTTCGTAACTACAAGCAGTCATCAGCATCCCTCGTTCCCTTGGCGTATAGTGCTCAACTCACAAGCAGGACAAATAGCATTGCAATGGATGCGCCATGGCGCCAAATCTAGAGCGACAGTTCGGGTCATTTGTATCACTGATCCTTTCGAAGCTGAATAGGAAGCTGCTCCACGAAAGCCCACCAGCCCGGCCGCTGATGACATGTTTATGATCCAACCGCGATCACCGTTCGGGTGGGGATCCTGCGTAACCATCTGTTGGGCAGCATACTTACAACCGAGGAAGACTCCGCGGGAATTGATAGACATGGTGGTGTCGTAAGTCGAGTCGGGAGTTTCATGAATGGGCAGCATGTTGCTGATTTCGGTGGCGATGCCGGCGTTGTTGACCATGCTGTCATCCACGAGTCAGTCCAGCTTCCTGTGGGTACGAGAAGAGCCTTTATTGGGCCAATTCACATGTCCAGCCTGCCGTATCTGTCCACAGTCTTGGTCATAAGGCTTTGCACACTCTGACTATCGCGAACATCACATTCGATAAACACACTCTTTCCCCCGCCCTCGGAAATCACCTCGTGAGTAGCTTTGGCATCCCCCTGTTTGATATGCACTTGCGCAACGGGTTGCAGGTCAGCACACACAACAGCGGCACCGTGAGCTTGGTAGGCAAAAGCAATGGCGCGTCCTATACCTGAGGATGCGCCAGTGACGACTGCTATCTTATTAGATAGTCGTTGAGAGGGAAGGGATGCAAGGGCGGGTAAGCTTCGACGAAGACTCATGGTGGGGTTTGATAACAAGAGCTGGAAAGGTTGTGGGTGTGAGCATGAGCAGAGGACGCGGGAAAGGTGAAGTTATATGGGTTCGGAAGAAGGGATGTGTAGGCTGCAGAAGAGGGGGGTCTGGCCATGGGCGATATTCAGTTCGATTGGTTGATATCAAATATGTATGATTGATGATTGATGGATGGTGAGACAGCAAGAAGGTGATTGGGAGATACGGATGAGCTCGATAAGCCACCTGACCGTGCTGTCGGCAACTCGCATCGAGTTGCCCTCATACCATCCAATAACTCGACTAGCGTATGGCCCCCAAGGTAAGCAGCCCTTACTCGTGCCTGGTCACGTGTCAGAGTCCAGACTACAAACCTGAGGGCTGTTAGCAAAGCCTTACCCTAGTTGTCCCATCGTAATGACTTGATAGGCCGGCGAAGCCGACGTAAAAGGGTTTTATGAAAGGCTTCAAGAATACTCACTCCCGCAGCTGCAAAAGAACGAAAATAAACCCGGAAAAATCTTCTTTCCATGCCCGCATATGAAGGTGCTGAGGCAATACGCTACCTCTTCTTCATAATCGATAACTACAAATCACAACCCGACATGTTCGTCTTCCGTCATGGCTACGAACATACCTGGCATCAAACCTTTGGCTCGGCAGCCGAAGATAACAACCTGAAACCTACCACCGTCCGTCTACGCGGCCGCCAAAAATTAATTTCCAAGCAGTGTAAACTAGCTACTCGCAGCGTATATACATTGCGAATAAGCAACGCGCGGAGAACGCTTGCAAAGGCGATACTAATAAGCGACTCTACACTCGGATTCTGCAGTAGATGTCACCGTATAAGAGAACGAGTACTCACAATTCGGCACTTTCACGTATTCCACCTCGCTGTACGTAGCAATTGTTATGAAGGAAGGCGAACATTGGAGGGTGAGGCGGAGATACAGTGTACATCGCCAACAATTGCTATTTATTGGTACAAGAGATGAATACTCGGGTACGTTCATAAGATTATCTGTCCCGCGACCGCGTTGGCCTCGTGAGCGCGATCTCCTGGGCGTGGAAGTCATTCTTTGTACCTTTTAGTATCAAAAAGCGGCTTTGCCTAGGCACCTTCACTAACATCGAATTGCAAATCGATGTTGGTAGGAAGAAAGAGAGAGCAGGGCTCATCACTAATCGACCACGGTACCTACCTTGAGAAATGCACATGTCTACACACTTCTGACAGATTTAGACAACTTTGAGAGTCAGCACATGACATGTCTGATGACAGTGTGTCGCGTGTCCAAGTTGAGGATGCATGCAAACATCTAGTCTAAACCGTTCCTCATCTCGCTCGTTTGCTGACCTTTCCGACCATTTGCTTTTCGCCTTCATTTTCGCTTCCGATGCGTTCTTTTAGAAGCTCGTCCGTTCGACAAGCTTATCATTTAATGGGCATTCTGTTTGAGGCCGCTCGGAAAGTCGGTCCCCAAGAGACCTAGCTCACGATTGTACGGACTGGATCAATGGTCACACGTGTATAGACGAATGTTCAACAGCCAATCCAACTGTTATTGGAGCACTTGTTGATTATTAATATGAAGTATGCCTGATAAAGAGAGTCTTAATCTAACCCTAAAAAGATCTACTACAACACTATCAAACCAATCAGGGGCGGGTAGTGGATTCCCTACACGAGCAATCGTAAGTCCTTCCAATATCTAAGGCAGGTTTCTATTGACGAGCGAGCGCCAGTCTACAATATCAGTCCCCCCATTTTTCTTTTCCTACCTCTTCCACATTCCTCCCAGCGCCTCTTCCTCCAACTCACACGAGTCCACAATCTTCAACTCCCACCTTTCCCACCGATCTCCGAGCGCCCTATCCGCTTCCGCCGCAATCGCAGCGGCAATCTGGACCCAGCACGGCCCGTGCCCAGTCACGCCTTCTGTTTCAACGAGGCGGCGATACCGCCATCGTTCTAAGTATCGTCCAGGGGTGCTGTAGACGAGCAAGAAGGCGTGGCTCATCTCATGCAGCAGGGTGTCCAAGAGGTCCTGTATGAGCTCCTGGGTCCAGGGCTGGAGGGGCGGCGGTTTGAGCTGAATTTGGATTTCGGGTGGGCGGAAGATGGAGTGGGATTTTTGTAAGCGGGTGAGGCCGACCCAGGCGGAGTTTGAAGGAGTCTCGGGTGTGAAGGAGACGGCGATATAGGGGCGTAGAGAGCCGACGAAGAAATAGTCGTCGAACACTTTGACGAAGAAATCAAGGGGAAGTGGGTGCTGATCTGAGCATTTGTCGAGGTCGAATTGGAATTCGTGCCAGCGGGCCAGGGCATCGGTCTGGATCTTGTCGAGATCTTGTCCGTTATTTTTGCCTATCTCTGTCCAGTACTTGGAGAACTCACGGGACAATTCCTCACAGATATACTTTGTCGGTATTGCGGGAGATTCGGGGCGCTTGCTTGCATTTTTTGATATGATCCGATGACACTTGTGGAGCCAGCGCTCGAGGAAAGAATGCATAGGATGACTTTTCTGGGAACGAGAGCGGGGAACCGTATCAGGGAATGACTGATGGCAGCATGCTAAGGTTCAGCGAGATAACGTTGATCACGTCTCACGGATATTGAGGAGAGCCTCCGGGAACAATGAGGACAAGGGCAGATATGAGGAGATGCCATCAAAATACTTCTGACACATTATGCAAAGCAGTAAGTGTCAAGGTCAACACATGAAACAGACGATGCTTTGTCGATGATACTTTTTTAAAAAGGAAGCCAGATATCTCGATGAAGACATGTGCATCTTCGGGCAGCATCAAGATTTTGCCGCTAACATGGACATTTGTTCGTGTTGAAAAGGGCACACAAAATGAAGTGTCGGACACAAAGAACGAGATATCGGAAACAATGCAAAGTGATAAGTAATGCCACGCCTGTAATATGAACTGTTTGTAAATTTGAACAATGTCACACTTATCCTGCCCGATTCGACTAATGTAGCATGGAAAGTCTGTGAGCACGTTCCAATATTGTTGCAGTTCTTCCCAATGATCTGATCCAGTCATAGCTCCACAAGAACCGATATAGTTATAAATCCAAGCACATTGGCTAGATAAGTGATTGAGAGTTTGAAGTGGCCGATAGAGACGCGGAGGAAAGCAATTTTGAGGGTCGAGGTTGATAGTTTAGGTCAAGCGCCGCTAAGAGTGGTGTTAGGTAACCGAGGACAGCGCCCGTTTGACATCGATTATGCGAAAGAGTTGAATTTAGAATTATTGTGGCGTTCTGGGGTGATTAGAAGTCGAGGTGTAATCATAGAGCACAGCACTACCCGGGGGTTGATGTTTACCATAGGTACGGTAGGTTACAGCAGGCCTATCAGGGCGTTGGAGCACCGTGTGCCTCATGGAGGTTCTATATATCTGATATCCCGATCTCGGTGTAAATAAGACACGAGAAAGCAAATCAAACAAAAATAGCCGTCCACCTGGACAGAGAATGCTCATAAGAGTATTCACTGTCAATGGTAAAATCGTCTCCCACTTTCCCCCCCTTCCTGACCTTAGTGACGCTTTCCTTTACAACGCGCAAAGTAACAAGTGCTGGCTCATCATCCTAGCAAGACAAATCCACGACTTCTCAAGTCCACCAGGAGTACCTTAGTACCTTCCACTGTCCCTCCTGAGTAGCTAGCTAGCAAGCCAGACCATTTCATGAACAACTCTGTACTCACTCCGAAGCGAACCATCTCTGCTTCTAGTATTCATCAGTAAGTTACATAAGCAATGCCCAGTACAGTGCTCGTCGCTTCTACCCTTTGCATCAACAGCCTCCGCGCTAGGCATTGTTCCTGTGATCGGACACGCATCCATGATACCACTCGGTGGCTAGTCGAGTCACACAAGCCGCCATCCATTGTCACCCTCTTTCAATTGTGCAAAGCGCGTCTCCGCTCCCCTTTCCATCGTTGCTTCCGCGTCCAGGGCTCCAAGTTCATTGCGTAGCTCATACCCTAAACCCTGCAGCGTTGCCAAGGCGGACGTCTTCCAAGGCTTGATCTTTGCTTGGGAACTTTGCACAATCGTTGCGATGAGGAATGGGAGCGAGAGTAAGACGAGAGTCGCAGGCAGCACAAGCCAGAGCCAATCGACTCGGACGTAGCTTACTAGAGAGTAGGACGTTCCGTTCACAGTCTCGCTCCAAAGCCCCGTTCGAAGACTACAGGCAACGTCAATAACATGTTGAGGTGGAGGCCAAAGTGGCGCTTACGTGTTTGTCATACTCGTTGCCAATCCGTTCAGAAAATTCACCATAGCTGCTTCATCGTAAGGTTCCATAAGAAGCATGTCGACCAGGACTTCAATCGCATCGGATCCATAGATGGGGGTGTCGCCGACGATCTCGTATCGACCTTGTAAGATATTCTTAAGGAAGGCAGTTATCGTGTTAAATGAGTAATATGACATTACGTACTTCGCTGAATCATTAGGGACTTGTACTACATAACCCTGGGTATCACCCTGGGTAGTATTTAAATGGGTCCAAAGGGTCAGCTCTCTGGTCTCAGTCTTGCCGTTGATGACTGAGGTGTTGTAGCTTTGCACGCAAAGGTGTAGAGCCGACTCCAGAAGTAGAGGTTGGGATGTTTTATTCGATATCAAAAAGGTGAAAAAGTCTATCACTGGGTTCGTCTTCGCGAACGCAAGAGAAGTGAAGCCAGTATTGTCTGTTGTTGATATGCTCATGAAGTCATCCTTTCCTGCAAGTGAACCTCCACTTGGGAGTGAGTAGTTGCATTGCTTTGGATCGAGCGTCGAACAAGAACTCTTTAGCGATGCGCTTACATCTGCTGTCGATGCGCAAATAGCAAGTGAAGAATACACTGGCCAGGTGCAATTACCCGATTGGCATGAGGCCGATACATCGGAAAGTGTTATATTAGGACTATACAGCCCATTGTAGATGCTCGCCTTCATTGGATTAATTAGGTAAGTCTGATCGACTGCCGACGCGTTAGCCTAATCATTGCCGACTTTGCAGATCAGATCGTGTGAAAATGATCTGCCTGCACTCAAATATAGACATACTGTTAGATGGCAATCCATCAACCTCTTTGAAGGCTACTCCTCGGGTACAGGTCGACATGCCGGATCGCTGCAGGCGTATTGGATACGTCACGGCTTGCTGAACGAACGGCTGGAATGCTTGCGTCGCGACGACAATGAGAGCGCCCAGTAAGACCCAGTGTCTGGCCGCCTGATCAGTAGGAAGACTCAAAATTCATTTGTCGTCGCGTGAACACAAACACTAATCGGCCTTTGATCAAGAGAAGTAAGCTTCCCCATGGGCCCTTAGAAGCTTCATCGAATGCCACAAAATCCATCAGGGGCCTTTTCGGCCGTGTGTACCACAACCACTTCAACTGGCCTAACGCTTTTGCAACGCTCCCCATTAGGCCCCATTGGCCGATCTGAGATAGCACGGAGATTAATGAGTTGACAGTGATTCCAGAAGGCCACTGCGGTATCGGCTTATTGTGAAGTAGTCCCAGAGTAAGTACGATCATACCAAGTGCCCATGCTGCTGAGAACCAGCTTAGGATTTCTAGCGTCCACCAATTCGTAATCCAAGTCGAATAAATCGAGGACACGAGGTTGCAGAGCGAGAAGTATCGAGCTTGGACGGTGCCGGCGTGGTGGTTAGGCAGAGACAACCACTTGGAAAAGAAGCTCTTGACAGCCACAGGTGGTGGATCAGTACTCCCACGGGGCGATGTGTCTCGCGCCGTATTTGTGAGTAAATGCAACTCCTGATCGCTTTCCATGTTCCTCCTTCACGGCGGTATGTATCTACATTAAAGAAGATTCATCATCGTAGTCCCCAGGCTACCGTATTGTATGCACTGAGGAACGCGATGATTGTAACGGTGTGAAACGCTCAGCCAACAGTAGGAGCTATTGTCCATGTTCTAGTTCTAGAATATGTTAAAGCAGATACTTTACATTAACTTAACAGACAAAGATCCCAGCCCGCTCGGAGCAGGGAAAAATATTCGCGGGAGGGGGGAAAGGGGGGGAATTGAATGATGACTGTATCCTGCAGTCGATCTAGCTGCAAGGGGCAAGTGCCAGGAGGATGATGCACTTCTCGGCCGTACGCGTACTACCCATGGTTTGAAAGCCACACAGAAACACGCGTTCCACAGGGTTCTGGTCTTCCCCAGGAAAGCCGGGCTGGAAGGCGCTAGCATAATCTCACCTGCTTGAGCTGACGATCCTGTTACAACCCTATAATACTCTTTAACACCGTGTCCTCCTCCTCCTTCTCCTCATATCAGCACTGACATCTGCTCAGGCCCTGACTCTCTTGCAGAGTGCAACGGCAGCTCTCTCCTCTCAATCATTATCCCTTGTCGATATCTCCGGGTTCAAGTCTGGTTCAGCTCTTCTTCGACGTGAGAGCTCTCCTACCCCTATTTCGCTCGACAATGAAAGCCTCATTCGTCAAAAACCCAATTATTTCGCTACTGTCAATCTTACTTGTTGCGCGGCACATTTCAGCTACTATACACGAACCGCAGCGGCGACAGGAATGCAACGGGTGTTCGATACCTGTCGTAACGCCGATGTCCACAGCAACAATATTCGTAACGGAGGATCCCAGCGCTAATGGTAGTAATACAGCTCTCGGCGCCAATGCCATGGTATTCGACGCGCCATATGGCCCCGTGGCTACCGTCGTGGCCTTTGTCTCCATCACCGCGCAGACTACCTCCAATACAGAGAATGGGACAGTGACTCATCAATACGCCCTGAAAACGACAAACCCAACCAATGTCTACTCAATTGGACCCCAGGGTAATCAGACCCTGAACACGACAGGTTCGACTGTCAAGCAATCGTTCACTCCCACTGCAGCAGCGACAGGAGGGTCAATCACCATCCAGTCGGTCACTCCCGCTGCGACATCGACAGCTCCAGCCGCAGGTACGTCCGGAATACCTTCTGTCGGAAGCAGGTACTCTTCGAGCATGAGTCTCATCCTACCTTGGATTGCGGCAGTACTCTCCATATAAACCGTTGTCAAGCACCCAACAACGCAAAGACTCCATGAGGCCCCTTAAGGACTACGATGGTGCGACGGGCTGATAACCCGTCAAGATATTTCCCTGACAAAGCTAGAGCGTGGATTGGTACAGAGCGGAGCTTGCCGATCTCTTAGTTTGACAAAGTCTAGGCTAGGACGTCCGTTCGCGATGGCTGTTTCGAGGGAGTGAGGGTGATGTTGTGGAAAGCCTTGTTCATGTATGGTATTCCATGTATGGTCTCTCCTGGAGACGCTAACCAGTCTTTTACATGTGTGTTTTACAACGTCGAGGCAAATCTCGGTCGTTGTTCGTCAGCGTAATAATTGATCTCAATCAAAAATCCATCCTTCACGGCCCTTAATTCTTTATTATTTCCTTGTGCTCTCTCCCTGCACTACTCCCCAAGGGTGTTCAGACTCCGTAGATGCTTCTGTCAGAACATTGCTGCCAGCGTCATTAATTTAAAGCCCCCGTGGATTCCTCATTCATCAGCACATGGTCTACAGCAAATTCACGGCAGCCAACACGATGGATTTTGCGACCTCCATGTTACTAGCGTCGAACCCCTATACGATAATACTACCTGCAGCCTAAACAAGCACATAGAAAGCAGTTTCAAGTATCGTATACCAGTTTTTGGAGATCTCTAGCCAGACTGTTTAGTACACTAGTGGGCCTTGATTTTGCAGCAGTTATCTTGTACCATTTCCACTTGGTCCCCCGAATGATATCTCTGAACATGCTCTGAACCAAGAAGGTATAGTAATTAAGTATCAAAATTGATTCCCTTGTTACCTGTTTACTTTCGAAGTCTCTAAATACTTGAATGCAGCCTACAGGAACAACAGCCAACGGAAGCCTTTTGCAAGAGAACAGACAACCCAAGCAAGATCAGAAGACCACATATCTGCTGGTAGATTTCAGTTTCCTATCAATACAACCTGGGCTTATTTGAAATACACGTCGCCGCCCATAAGTTTCGGGCGTTTGCAGCGTAAATCAGTGTATCGCTTCTTGTCCTTACTGTTCTAATAGGAGTGTTTGCGCTTTATACATTCTGTTATAACTTTTCGTGACGTCATTGGGCATACTAGGCTTTTATGTAGCCTTTGCTCGGGCTTGCCGAGGGTGGATCTGAGCATTGAAGTTGGTGTAGGAGGTTGGGGGATTTTGGGATACGGGGGGTGTGAAGGATGAAGGATGAAGAAGAAATTCGGGTGATGGATTTGGNNTGAAATTGATGAGAGGCATATTCTTGATTCCTTTCTATCTATGTAGGATGATGCTACTTAAACATTTGTGAAGGCCTATGCCAAGGCCATGCGTGTTACTACGACGATGAGTCACATGGCCACTACCACCGTGAGGAGTAGTGCTGCTTCATTCCAATAAGAAGGAGAGTTGAAAGTGGTAATGGTAGCTGAAGATGATGCGAGGAATATGTAAAGGCAGATATCAGAAAGGAGATGATGTTTGGGCTGGGTTTGCTGGTCTGCATCTTATTGGCAAAGGAAAATCGCATCCTCCAGCTGATCGCAGGTTATAATCGCGCGGCTTGCTCTGAGCGCGAAATATATAAAATGGGAAGGGCAGACACGGCCCATGGGAAGCTTTTAGAATGTGAATTCCAAGTTTGATGTTCGACTTAGACTTGCCCTGCCCGATTCGAATTTTATAACACAGAAAGTCTGTGAGCACGTTCCAGTACAATTGCGGTTCTTTCCAACCATCTGATCCAGTCAATGCTCGACAAGGATCGATGCGATCATAAGTCCAAGCACATTGGAGTCACAACTTTGACTCCCCTCCAATGAGCTTGGGTCGTAGTATACACTGCTGTGTCATGCTGGATACCATGTTTCCGCGGGTATCCCATGACTGCGCCTCCGTATACGTCCTTCCATTTCCACCGGTGACTGTGCTGATCTCTCGTAAATTCCACGCGTTCAGGTCCACGTCGTTTGTGAAGATCCTGAACGCAAAGTCTAAACTTGACTGGACTGATGCTTCATCTAGAGACTTTCCGGTATGTGTCAGCGCGATAAATGAAGTCCCCATGTCCATTACGAATGCAAGAGCCGAGATTTGTTGTGCTGGAGTCTTCAACGGATGTTTTGATCGGAAGTAATCCCCTGATGTTTTTGATGGTAGTGAGAGGTGGTCTTGCGTTGTGGGAATGCCTTTTCTGGCCATTCCGGTGAGATTTTGTGTGATGATTCCCTCGGGACAGGGACGTCGGTCGTAGAAACGTTCGCTGAGGCCAAAGATCCCTTTGTGCAGCCGGACTGCTTCCTTGCTGGCGAGACCGCGCTTCAGAAAGCTCTGCCGGTTCTCGTCCACTGTTGCACAGTCTTCCACGGCGCTGTAGGCTGTCTTGGGTGGTCTTGAGTACGTGAGCAGAGTAGCGGGCTCAGCGATCTGAAAGTCGGCGCTCAGGAATAGACACGGGCGTCCCTTGCCGTCCGGTTGCAATTGACTCACTTCCACTTGTCTGGTGGCGAACGTCTTCGTCGTGCGGATGGGGCGGACGGCACATTGCAGGGTGCGGTTTGTGGAGGCAGGGCCGAGATAACTTCCCAGTGCAGAGTAGAGGAAGAAGCCAGATGGGATCGTTTGGAAAGCGGCATTGATGGCTACGGCGAGAGTATTTCCACCATACGCGATGTCGGCCATGTTACCCATCTTACCGGGCTTGTGGACGGACTCGAACAGGTTGGGGGCTGTCTGCTGTACGGACACGAGCTCTGCGATGGTGTTTGCCATGCTGATGGCTGAGGGGAGCTTACAGAATAAGGTATACAAATTACAGAAAATAAATGTGAACACTGACCCTCGCTTTCAAACAGACTAAGGGAATGGAAAGAATAAGTGGTTGACATGTAAGATTCTGAGGACTGGTGGAGAGCTCTCAGTAGCGGTGATTATTCATCTCATACCTCGGCATCTGATAAGTAATATTTATTCGGCCCTTAGGCGTTAAGCGATGGAACATAATTCAGGCGGCTCTAAGTTTCACATGATTTCCATATTTATCTCCGTCTGACCGCATGAACCGGGCTTTGGGGTCATCCTGTCACTAACGAGCCATGAAACTGGCTCAACCGGAACATCAGTCCGACCTACCACGTAACTCTGCCTCCAGTTCGTCCTGGCTACCTACAATATCAAAAAAGCTGTTCGATTCGAGCTGCCATTAGAACATGCTGCGACGAGCCTCGCTAAGGGCCTCGTCACGTGCAGATAGAACACGCAGCAGTACGTAGCTAGGCGGTTGCCCATTATGATAAACACAGTCGGTCCTACTGGAATTCACATACCCCGTCCGATGGCCAATAGAACTCAACAACCTGCGCCGAGTAACCTCAATCATGGTGATAGGCAAGGGTGGGGAGGGGGGAAGGAGGAATCTTGATGCGAAGTATAAGGCTGTAGTGGGGTTTTCTAGAATGCGTGTCGATGGAACATTCGAGCAGAAGGGAGCACAGAAGAGGTGGGCCCGAGGGACCAAAGATCAATAGGCGCCGATTGTGAAAACTCGGAGCAAGATCAAACCTCCACCTCATAACAAATGCAATGCAAGTTTTGCATTCAGCAAGCCATCTATTCTCAGCACCCATGCCTGACCTGTCCCCCCCTCCTCCCGCCCCCCGGGGAAATTCCTGCCTTCGACACCCAAGCCCGGCATGTCCGCAACCCCAAAAACACGAGACTCCACGCATCTACACCTCACCCTCACCCTCACCCCTCAACCCAGCCAGCATCCACCACATCCCCAAAACCTCAGTAGCGCCCCTAAAAGCCTCTCAGCCCAGCAGCAGTGATCCACCCCCGCTTCCACTTTCTCTGCGAATGCGAGAGACGAAGGTTTTTGAAACGATGACCACTGGAGACGAGAAACAGGGTACCGTGTCGATGAGGCAGAAACGAGCACGATTGTCGAGCACATCAGCACGCTCCTCTGCGGGTTTTCTGCCTAGGATTTGCATTCACGGTGGTGCTGTTGAGGTCGGTTGCGGATCGAAGTGATAAGGTTTGGGGATAGGGAGACGAATTGCGACAAGTGCGGGGAAGGAAAGGGGTGCTGAAGTCGCCGTTGCGCTGATTTACGATGTTAGAAGGCGATTAGTCTTGGAACTAGATGAGCTGGATGGGCAAGGGCTTTATGGTGGGACCAGGGGGGGAAGAAGGGGGGGGGGGGGGGGGGGGG
>JAEUBB010000068.1:96643-126938 GCA_018257885.1 Parmelia sp. 050094
CAGAATCGGAATCCTCAGAATCGGAATCATCGGGAAACCCGACTTTATCGTAACCATCATCGTAACCAAATGCCTTGTTCCTCTCCTTCACGGCAGCCCTATCCAATAGGCTCGCGCCAAACAGAACATCCATGTGATGTCCAACAATTGCTTCGGGAAGCCCCGCCTGCCATCCCTCGTAGAAATCATAGACCCAGTTGCCGTTCTCCCTCCGCGACACGGATATGAGGTCGGTAGCCACGCGAACTTCGGCAAACTTGAGGAGGGGAAAATTATTTTTGTGGCGATGAGATTGCCACAGAGTCTGGTCCAAAAACCTCTCATTCCCCTGATAGGAAAGGTCGAAGAGAACACGAATTTTTTCCAGTTGCGGTAGAACAAATGTGGCGTAGTTGAGTACGTTCATCCACACATGCTTCTGCTGAAGGCAGAGGGCTGTTTTAGCGCGGATGTGAAGAGACTTGATTGAATTTCTCTTCGTGGTGAGTAAGGATGTGCCGCTGGTTGGGATCGGAGGCTTGCCATAGGAGTTGAAGGTGATGGAGAAGAACTGACAGAATGTGGCGTGATCTTCGAAGCCGAAAGTCTTGGTGGAGTACAATTTCGTAGCGGCTTCTTCGTAAACTTGCTTGTTTACTCTGAGAAAAGCCAAGCTGAGTTGTACTGTGGGCTTGTCTTCTTCCTTTTCTTCGACTCCTCCTTCTTCTTTAAGACTACCTAAAGTCTCGTACTCGAAGATATGAAGGTCATTGGACGAGGGGTAGTCGGCATATTTGAAGTTCCTGACTGCCAAGTCCGATTGCACACGGGAGGATCTGTTGCCGTTGGCCTCTAGGCTTCGGATGCGGTAGAAGCGGGCGTCTTTCGGGGACAGTAGTTCCATGTCGCAGGTGCTGTGATACAGCGGTCCACGAGTATCACCCAGCAACAGCAACTCCTTCGGCAGTTCTCTGTGTTCATATTCTTCCTCAGACTCCTCGTCCTCAGCCTCCCCGTCCTCAGGCTTCTCTGATAAGTCGCTCTTGATGTGGATCGTATGGTCTCCGATCACCAAGGCAAAGATAATGTCGCGGACTTCCCTCGGAAGGATGTTCAGAAAATTGCAAGCTTTTCCTGGCTTGGCTTGAAGCGTGATGTGGCTAAGTAGTCAGCGAAATTGCCGTTGATTACAGTTGAGACCCTCACCTTTCCTGGGTGGCCTCTGTGCTCTCCACTCGCTGCGATGTTGCCTTCTCCTTCGCCATGGTGTCCTTTCTGGCGTAGCTGAAGCAAGGTATCTGAAGCTAGAGGCTTGTGTTGAAGCAAGTAGCTTGATGACTGGATATCGAACGGTCAGTGTGATAGCAAGGAAATAATGTGTGGAGTAAAGGAAGAGGGTGATGGATGGGTTAGCAAAGGAAGATGGTGAAGTGAAGTCTTGTGTCGTGAATAGAATCAGCCGGAAAGGCTCGGCGGTCTAACCAGACGGAGCTGCCCATGATCAAAAACGCCCATGATCAAAACCGCACATACCTTGATGCCCTGAAGCCCTGAAGCCCTGACGCCTGACATCTTAATATACGCTTGGTCGTCTTTCAGAGACACTTAGGACTAATGAAGTTTACCATTAGCATCTGCATCAGGGAACATAACAACTCGTAAACCAACAAGACACATAGGCTATCTACAACTTCAAAGACCACCAGATCAACATGCACTGTTCATTCTCGTATGATGTGTTCATCTGTACTAATAAAACTGCTCTCGACTTGAGATATTTTCCACTCTGATTCAACAGAGAGCAATCATTGCTTTGTGATTCTTGTCACGAACCAAGTGCAAAGCCAAGATAACTGTTGCAAGCTATAAAAGAGGAGAAACTTACAGCAGACTCGTTCCCGAATATTTATATATAATTTTATATAAGTCAGGCGGCCGTCTTCTCCCATCAGGAAGACTTACGACATTGAGCCGCTCTGAGATGTCTTAGATCTCAGTCACTGATGTACGCATAGTTGCTAAATTTTTATTATTGCGAGACCTCCCAAATATGGATGCTCTTTGGCTGTTCCTTTTTTCTTTTCTTTTCTTTTTTTTTTTTTTGGTGAAAAGACATCGCTGCGTTGTCTCGTGGGGGTTTCCCACTTTGCCTATCGTGGCTTGACTCGCATGTTTCGAAGAGGGATGCCATATGTCTTTGTCAACTCTTCCCTTGATGTCGTCTGCTTGTGGGTTGCCTGCATAAGCACGCTGTCATGAGGTCTGTATTTTCTGAGTCCAGACCCAGGTGGTCGGCTCCTCTGGTTTAATATCGATTTCTTCTTCAAGATGTAGACGTCCAATGTACCATTGTCACAACAATGTAGAGGAGGTGATTCGGTGTTTGCTAGAGCGAGAGACTCAAAGAATCCCATCGTTTTCCAACGGAATGCGATTGATCATTGTGTTGGTTCCGTGGTGACTGGAGAGACAGCAAGCTGGCTGAGGACGCTTGATTAGCAAAGCAGTCGACTAACAGCTATGAGTAGATAAGAAACTTACAGCATGAGCTCATTTTGAGTAAGGTTCATCTTGATGTTGTTAGAGTTTATGGAGGATTGACTGATTGAATAGCTAAGAGGGAGTGTGACGTCCAAATATATAGCTATGCTAAGACTCTTAATCACGTAGCCATTGGCTAGGTGGCTGGGTGTTGAGAGGTGGTGCATCAAATTCCAACAGATGTTGACTGGAGGTGTCAAGAATTTGTGTCAGGCTTCGACAGCCCTGATGACTCTGAGATCTTCAAGGGGCCTCTTATATGCCCAATCACATCTCCGCAACGCCCACTAAAGCCTCGCGATGGCGGACCGCGGATATGTCGATGGTTTTGTGTCTGAGCGGTGTCGAAGATTCCATGACGGTGGTTCAGGATCGAAGACTATGAGCAATGATAAGATCGCTAATGTGTTATTTCCGTCAATTACGCCAAAAAAAAAACGAGGCTTGGCAGGGTTTCGCCCTCAGATCCAATAGAGCAGTGACAGATCATCATAGGTCTGGAGGTCTGATAGGCAGAGATTTATGGGCGAAGACCTTGAAAATATGTCAAAAGATTGATAGGCCCCTGAAGAAAATTGCTGTTTCACTGAGAGAAGCGGGAAATTTAGAGGAAATCTCAGGTTCTCGCCCACAGCGTTCTACCTATTCAAAGGAGAAGCGGGAGTAGTGTATGGAGAAGCGGGAGTAGTGTATGGAAGACTTTCGAGGTCTTCGCCCGTAAAGTTCTACCTATATGTATGATCTATGACCTATACTCTTTGCCTTTTCAAAGGGACCCAGCCTCTCTACCACTCGGAAAGATTAAATTGCCAGGGAGGTTGCCTACGCGAGACGAACCACAGTTCTTGGTCTACCAGGGTACTACTGGTGATCTATCGGTTGAACTTGAGCGGTTTGCGGTTACCTTTCCTTCTGCATTCTTCTCATATTCCCTCAAATATCTAGGTTATCGTGGCAGGATCACATTCCATCCGTTCCTCCTTCTTGGATAAATTATGGTCCTGACCCGATTACTCTTTCTTACAGCATTGAACTCCCAAGTAACAAACTCCCCCAGAATCTGCAAATGGCAACCACGATCGTCGAGTGCACACCAACAATCAACTTTCATCACGCCATTTACAATATTCAGGACGACTCATTCATACTTACATTTACTGTGAACATGTCAACTGGTCAGACTACCGCATCTATTACTCCAAACCCCAACAGCATCTTCACACCATCAGGACCCCAGGCTATTCAGATTCTCTATATGCCACCTTGTAATTTCGGTAATTCAGTGCTATTCCAAATCGATAAGTGGCCTGAGAAATGGCCGGACAGGCCAAATTGGAGGACTATGCTTGCCATACTTGGAGTGCCCACAATGTTCTCAATGGTCCGTCCAACAGGTCTGGACCGTCCAAAATGAAGCTATACAAATAGCCCACAGTCCGTCCAGCCTTCTGGACCGTCCAATTAAACCAGTCTAGTAAGACGGTCCGGACTAATAGTCCGGGTTCTTATCAAATGCATCTAAAGCCCCTTCCTCTAAGTATAGCCTCAGAAAATACAGGCTCCGGCTCCGAAGATATTTACACTCTTTAATCCCTATTAAAAGGTAGTCGAGTATGAGAATTAGTCGAATATTAGGCCGAATATATTTATTATATCTAGACTGTTTGGACTGTCAGTTCAGACCGTCCGTCCAGTTAGACTAGTCCAATTGGACCGTCCGTACTCACAGTCCGAGTATTGGGGGCGGACCATTGGGAGCATTGAATCACGCGTGGCATTTTGAACCCGAAGGCAATACAACTATGCTAGACCATACCAAGCCAACAAAATTAACAGAGAGATCTTGTAATACCAAATTTGTATGCTAAACCTAATCACGTCGACAGGTGACGGTACCAGAGGCCCCGGTATCTGGGCTTGATGCAGTCGACGCTCGATAGATCGTATCATATGTCTGGTAAAATTTCCCATGCATGAAGGTCGATCGGTTCCTGGACTCCCGATAATAGCGCTGTAGCGTTTGAGAGAGGTCTCGATGGATGGGGCGGCTACTATGGACTCTGCGACCGTGGAGTAGAGACGGTGTGAATGAGGTTTTCGGCTGTCGAGTTGGAACGGCGATGGCGAATGCTAGCAGGAGATTTCCTCGTATTAGCAAGCAAAAACTAGTTCTTGGGGGGCGGATGGTCGGGAGGTGATGGGTTGATGAGCGTCTGAGGATGACGGGGGCAGATGCCGTTGGTGGGATTGAGGAAGCGAAGAGAGCGAAGAAGAGAGGAGAGCCGACGGCGAGGCTTGCAGAAGGTGGCGGTTGAGATCGTAACAGAGTTGTATACGTGGATATCCTGTATAACCAAGGCGATGCATTCGCTTACTAAGATACACAAGGATGCATTATTCAACTTGCAGCACGCGTCGCTATGCGGGACATTTCCACCACGCCATGCGATTATAAAAAAAGAAAGCAGAGGAGGAAATCAGTCGAGAGTTTTGAGCATCCGGCGACGGTCGAAGGTCAATATTGATACCTACATCGCGTGCGAAATCAACTCCGGATCATTCCTCAGCGCTGGATGCGTCTCGCCATTCGGCCCATTGCCCGCTCGCTGGTTGGCCCATCCCACAGCCGCTGTCGAGGGTCCCGGCCCCATCTGCGGGTACCGCCTTTGCGCCGCGTCGTCGTAGGGCACGTGCTGGCCGCCGGCCTCTTCCATCTCCCCCTGCTGGACCGGCTGGTACTCGTGCGACCGGCTTTGCGGCTGCCGCATTTCCATGGCTTCGTTCGTGTCGCTCTGCTGCAGCGGTTCGTAGCGGCCGGCTTGCTGGGCTTGGTTGCGGGGAACAAATCCGCCGTTCGGACCGGTCATGTCGGCGATCATCTTGCGGGCGATCTCGGTCGCTTCGGCGGTGATGGCGCGGGCTTGTTGGTTGTTCGTGGTGGAGTGCCGGCGGGAGTGGGTGTAGCGGCAGGCGGAGATGAAGAGGGCGAAGTGGAAGAGTCTGGGGTGTGGGTTAGTGGGTGCGGGGGAGGGGGGGCGGTGGATGGTGAAGCGGAGAGGAACAAATGGGGGAGAAGGGAAAGAAGCACGCTTACAATACGACAAAAGCCATCGCGGCCCCCACGGCGACAATGACGCCTTTATGATGGACAGCGCTGACATAATGATCCCTTGCCGCACACGTCGTGAAGCCGTCACATTGACTATTCGGCACCAATACCGTCGTCCCGTTCGCTGTATACTCGTACTGCGTCCCATTACTGTACGTGCCGCCTCCATACGCCGAGCCACCGTAATAACCATAGTCGTCATCATACGCATAAAAATACAAATAGTTCGACGCGCCAAAGGACGCGATGCCGCCCGTAAACAACAGCCCCAGCCACAGCAGCAAATCGCACGCTACGTTGGCGCCGGGATGGATCGCGCGGTTCCGCACGAGGAGGGTGACGATGTTGGCGACGTTCCACAGGATGGACAGGCCGAGCGTGATGAACTGCCAGGGCAAGAAGCCAAATCCGGTGTAGTAGTAGTCGTCTGTGTAGTCGTCCGAGGATAAAGAGTCAGCGTCGGGGCCGTGGACATGGGAGATTATGGCCCAGGCGGTGGTGCCTATGCCGACGATGGCGAGGAGGATGGCGAGGAGGCGGAGAATGGGTTTCCAGAGAAAAGTGCCGTCGTCGGCGTACATTGCGGAGCGCGATGGACGCGCCATGGTAGCTGGGTTGTAGCGGGTTTATTGAAGAAAGGAAAGGAGAGGGTAACTTTACTACAAAGGCGCGTGGGAACGAGTGACTGGAGGTACTGTAGGAAGTATTCGAGTTGATGTTGTTTTCTCAAAGAGGAAAGGAGAATAGAAGAATTATATGAAGGTTCGTTTGGTAGGGGTAAGGTAGGCTGCACCGCCATGTTGGCAGTGCTAGTCAGGGCAAATGATGGACTAGACAGGGGATGGTGGTTTATAGATCTACAGGCGAGTTGATAGTTCGGTTAAAGCCACCAATCAGATGTTCGGGGTAGTGGCGCAGTGTTGGATTCAATCAATTGCCCCCCTTGGCGCAATCTATTTTAAGCACCACCACCATTAAAGGCATTACTCGATAATTCGACATAAATAGTCAAGTCAATCATTTGTCCATCATATATACATTTGGCTTGATTTTCTTCCTTTCTTGCCGGATCTGATACAAAGGACTTTGTGTCCCTTGGTGCCACGTCGTGCACATCTTGCTTCAACAATTGCGCTTTCGTGCTAAGACACGGAAGCTTTGTCCAAAACGCAGTAGGTGAATGTTGGGAATATGCGACGTTTCGGTTTGTGTGAGATGTTCGAGTTGGAATACGAGACGTGGGCTGGTCTAGCTCTTCCGTTTACGATGGCTGTATTGTCCTTCTACACTTCTAATCTTGCTGCTAAATCCACAAATGCCCTATTTCTTGGACAACTTGCCTCTACGGATGAATTCATGCAGTGCATTCGCTGTCATCTGTGCAACATTGTTCTCGTAATTCTTCCATGCTAACGCACCCACCCAATTCATTGAGCCAACTGAAAAGACGGCACCTCCTTCGGCCGTCTCAAAGGAGACGACATCACTCCGTATTTTATCCGACGTTGTGCCAGTCGTGTTGGTCATAGGAAACATGCTCTCTTCGTTGAACAGAAGGTAGCTGTCCGAATGCCCGCCTGCAAGTTTGCTCGTCGCAATAATCACAGCGTTGCGCGGTGTCCCGAGGTCGTAGTCAAGACGGTCAATCTCATCTCCAGAGGCGGCTCCTTGTACGAGTCCGACGTCTCCAATGGTCTTGGCAGTCTCGAGTCCAGCGCCGTGAAAGAGAAATGCCAACCTAGGATCCGACCGGGCTTCTTGTGTGATGCCATATCCGACTCCATCAGCTACCCCCATGGCACATGACCCAATACCAAATAGCTGGTTCGGTGGACGACCTCTGGTACGCCATAAGCCTCCCAGCTCACCGGTCAGAGAGTGATGCCAATTGCCTGGGGGTAAACCAAAGGTTCTGCAGCCTTGGTCGGCACGGCGAACTTCGATACGATGCGAACGGGACGGATCATGTGCCGTTACCCAGTAATAGCCGTTGCCACCTAGGTACATGAAATGTCCACCGTCTCCAAGAAAGGAAGCGTACGAGTTCAGAATGTTGTGGGTAGGATATTCTGGGTGACTGCCCGAGAGCAAGACCTTGTATCGCTTCAGTAGCGGTGCACCAAACTCGCTGAGATCGTGGTCTGTGATCAAATCGTAGCCTTCGGAGCCGAGCTCACGCTCAAGGAAGCTGATGTACCAAAGATCGGCCGAGAAGCCCCGAGGACCTCCATGAGCCCAGAATGAGTAGTCTGGTCTCATATTTACGATTGCCCGTTTAGAAGAGGAGTAGCATGTGCCCGACCCGTCGCTATGGCCATCATATAACGAAATACCGAGGTCAGGGCGCTTTGCGAGGATGTCGAAGTATTTGTCCTGCTTCACCTTCTCAGCTGCAAAATGGATTTCTCTTGTTTCGTCGTATAGATGCTCGTTTGCATATGCTGTGGCGAGTGAATACACAGGATAAAGCGTTCACTGACAGGTATGACTGACCTAAGTACGTGAAAGTAGGCATTATGAGAGCAACAAGTGGCGGATTCTCAACAGTGAGATCCGGTCTTACAAAAAATGGCACCACGTCTTGCGTGGCTCCATCGTCTACGTGCACGCCATAACAGCCCGATTTTAGGTCCGGCGGAATCTCCAACTCGAAACTGGTTTCCCATGCGGCATCGTCTAGGTCGTCATCATGGAAATGTATCGCACCATAGCCATATGAAGCCCGTGTCCAGTCGTTTTGGCTCGCATCCCAGTCATGACCGGTCATCGCTCTTGCAGGTGAATTTATGAGGCTACCGAGGAGACCATGGCCGGAGACATCTCGGACCTGGTCAGTCGGAATATCAAGAGAAAAATCAAGGTTCAATAAGGTCTCAGCATTGCCGGCCGATCTCGCCTCGATCTTGAAGCAGTCAATCTTGCCGTTGAAACTGGCTGATTCCATACGATAGTTAGCGACACTGGTCTCATCTGAGTCGCTGGCGATAGTCAACGGCTGATCAGAGGCAATTTGAGGAACATCAGCTAGCGTTTCTGTTCGCTGAAGACAAATGGAAGCCTGTCCGATATCTGAACTCTTGGCCTGCGCTCGCAGCTCGACCTTATTCCCGAGTCTGTCGATAGAAAGATCGATATGATACCACTGGTACCTCGAGAGCTTAAAAGAGAACAAGACTTCTTGTATCTTGTGAGATGCTCCAATTCGAGCTCTCAGGCTACCACCTTCGTCTATGTAGCAGGCCAAACCATTGAGCTTTACATAATCGATAGACGAAAAAAGGAACTGCTCATGGTTCGCTCCTTCTGGGAGAGTGGCCTGGCACCAAAAGCTGACAGACAAGGAATCAACATTGCTTAGCTTTTCAGCGCCCCATGAAGGAATCCGAACGAAGGAGCCCGTACGGCTGAACTGCAATCTGCCTTGGTGCGACTGCTGTGGAATGCTTGCGATGGCTTGGTGCGCTATTGGCGGAGCGTCGGGATGGTCATGGCCGGCTAGGATTCGAACCACTTTGCTGGTGAATGTAGGTTGGCCGCACGATGTCTTTACAGCGACGCGGCCGCCTGCAGAAACGATCAATGGATCTGCGTAGCCGATGATGCTGGAGCTGCTCATTTTGGAAGTAAAGGGCAAGTGCTAAATCATTTTCCTTGGAGCGTTGGGTGCGGGGGCAATGGAAAGGCGTGGGATCATGTTAGGGTGAGCCTTGAATCCTTCCGCAGTCCGTCTAAAGATACTAGACGTCATGGAGCAGAAAGCGTGCTGCTAGATGCTTGGCGTGATGCAGATCGAATGAACTCGATCTTCACCGCCGGATATCCAGTGCTTCAATAAAAAAGCAGCTCCGTGAACGAAAGTATTAGAGAAAGACTTGTCACGGAGGCTATTATATCACCTCTTTCCAACGGGATTTGATACGGTTTACAGCGGATCAGGAAGGCCTAAGGAGACGAAAGGTAGAAGGTGCAGTCGCGTAGAGACTCAGGGGTGTCTGGGAGCACCAGTGCTCGGGCTATCCACAAGGAAGGCAAAATGGTTTCCATGCGGCTGAACGAGTAAGTTGAACCACCTCGAGATCGCAATCAGCTACTCTTGTCCGCGTTGCCGATCTGAAGGGAACCCAGTCCCACAGTCCAAAACGTGCTCGTTGGTGTTGTCCTCGCCCTGAATCCTGGCCTCTAGTAAGAGCACCTGGAGCCCAGATGCCAGTCCAAAGTGAAAGCTGATGTTTCCAGCCTGGCCGTCACCCTCCTTGGCGCTGGAGGCGGACCCGCGAACGAGACACAGATGGTGAATACGGCGAACTCGGTCCTCTATGCGTACGTTGGCAGCTCCGCTCCTTTGGTATCGAGTATCGCCGACTTATCTGCAAGACTGGCAGGGTTTGGTTCGCGGTGGGCTGGTTCAGCGGGTCGGTTGTCACGACGATTGGGCCCAAGTACACGTTGATGTTGGGCACGCTGGGTTATCCGATCTATGTTGGCTCGCTCTGGTATTGTGAGTAGAAGGTTGTGGAGACGAGGGAAGTTGAGCTCACTTTACAAGTCACAAACACTGCGCATGAGTGGTTCCCGATCGCCGCGGGGGCTTTCCTGGGTCTAACGGCAAACCTTCTCTGGACAGCCGCGGGATATATTGCTTTTTCGTACTCTACGGAGCAGAAAAGGGGATCCTATATCAGTATGCAATGGGCTCTACTCAGCATCGGCAGTAGGTGTTTTGTCTCCGCTCGTATGCTACGCTTTCGTAGCCCACCTGACAAGCACATAGGTACACTTGGATCGCTAGTCAGCTTTGGCATTAACTTCAATGCTAGCGTTCTTCAAGTCCCCATCTCCGTCTATGTGGTCTTTATCGTCTTGATGGCTTCGGGATTCTTCGTCGCCTGTTTCACCATCGTACCGCCTTCGCGAGTCCGTCGGCTCGATGGCACCCCGTTGGCACACTATCCGCATGAGGGTTTCTGGGTCGAGCTCAGAGCTCAAAGCAGCCTCCTGAGAGATTGGAGACTGCTGGCGTTGTTCATCCCGTTGTTTGGGAGCGAGATCACCGTGATTGTCTTTTCGACGCTTAATTGTGAGATTTGATCGCCCTTCCTGTGTATGAATGACGGTAGAGTGGTATTGACACCCGCACGCAGCACTCTATTTCAACATCCGCACACGCTCGCTCAACTCCGTCTGCTCCAACCTTATGCAGATTGTCGGTGCGATCTGGATCGGCATCCTGCTCGACAATGAGAAGATTGGAAGTCGGCGCACGAGGGGTTTCGTCGCGATAGCTGCGGTCGGAGTCATTGTCGTGGCGGGCTGGATCGGTACTACGGTGTGGCTGTACAGGAATCCACTCGACCCGCTCAACCCGCCCCTGCTCGATTGGACGGATGGGCCCTTTGGTGGGTTCTTCGTCCTCAATCTCATATTCGGCATGGTCCTTGTCGTTGTAAGTCCTTTTGACCCATCCACGCATGATGGCAAGCACGTGATCGCTCAAACCATCTCCCCCTTAGTACCAAGTGGTCGCGCAATGGATCCTCGCCACCTTTACAAACCGCCCCGAAGAGCTGGCTCGGCTCGCGGGACTCGCGAAGGGCGTCCTGGCGGGCGGTATCGCGACGTCGTTTGGGACGGAAGCGGCGGGCTTGACGCAGCTGCAAGTCGTGGCGTATAATTTTTCGCTGCAGGCGGTGGGGTTAGCTTGTATGGCTTTTGTGACGTGGAGATGTGTGACGGCGACTAGTGATGCGAAGACGGAGGACGGTGTGCCAAGTGGTGAAGTACGAGAGGGAGAGAAGACTAGAAAGGATGGGATTGCTGGGTGACTAGGTTTAGAGCAGTGAATGATAGTAGTTGCGCTGTCCGGAAACGAGTGCTCATACTCGCGTCGGCCAATAGTTAAGACTCATATGTTATGTCGATCGAGTGCGACATATTGCGATGTGTAGCGGCGTCTTGCTGTCTCAATGCATAAAGAACGCCCGAAGCGTCTCCGAAACACCAGCTCCAAGTATCAGACTCGAAAACCGCGCAATATTACAGACATCCTGCTATTATCAAGACGTACGCTTCAGAAATACTGAACGAGATCTCCTGAAGCCTCCTCTTCCTCACAACACGAGCAGCGACGTCGCCGTTCCCCCCTCCCTTTCTTTCACGAATTAGAACCTGTTTGAATCACAGCGATCTTTCTTCCCAACGTTGCTGTATCTATACACCGCTGTGTATATACAGTTTGCGATATCCCCTCCTCGACCGCGCACCCCTTACTAGAGGTTTCTTACTGCTGTGTGAATCGCCCTCATACACAGCTGGACCATCAATGACCGCCAGTAGTATCATCCAGCTTCCTCGTCCCGTCCCCGTTCCCCTCTACGTCGCACTCGCCGCCTCCCGTCGCTTGAGATGACTTATTCTCGGCCGCATCGCTCCGCCGCTAGCCTGGGATCCTCGGAGCCGAGATACGACATTCAGGCTTAGCAGTAGCAGCGTTGTCTTGGGGTTCGGTATAGCGGGTCCGGCGGGGGTGACGGAATGGAGTCGAGGGTGGTGGAGAGTAGGGAATGGGGTTGAGGCAAGGTTTGGGTGGAGTGGTGGCTTTGAGAGGGAGGGGAAGGCTAGGTTATGGTGGGTTAGAGGTGGGAGTGAGGTAAGTGCAGGGTCGGGGGTGGAAGTGGTGGATTGTTGAGGGATAGGGTTGGATCTCAAAGGGTGCAGCGAAGAATGATGGAAAGCATGTTGATCTATGAGTAGGGTCTATGAGGTTTAAGACCTCATGGCTAACGGAGAATGGCTATCAAACATGAGATGGAAGGAATGTGGTGGCCCTGCATATGCAGCAGGCCATGAAGCATAGAAAGACGCTGGAACCTGTAGGGAATGATCTAGACACGTTTGACATTGGAGAGGGTGCGGAGGGAGCGATGGGGAGGGTAGCCTTGGCGATGACGGCTCGAGATACGTTGGTATCTATGATTAGTGCTGGAGCTAAGGGTTGGGGTAAGGGGTAGAGCTCGTTGTTGATGTGTATGATGTTTGGAGGGATATTGGTGAATCTGGGCAACATGGTTGATGTGTTGGGGACTGTAAGGAGTAGCTTACTACTAGTTTGAGAAAGTGGTGGTGTCAGGACATTGACGAGAAGGATGGGTTGTGTTGGATTGCGATAGTGCAGTAGATTGGGCGGAGAAGAGGGCTTGAGCGAGCTTGTTGCTGGGATATTCTTTACGAGGAGTGTTTTTTAAATGATCTCGTGATTCTTGCTTTTGCTGGTATCTGACAGCTTCCATGTTGTCCTTAATCGTCAGCCGATATCGCCTGTCATGAAGCGGGGAGTATCTGACAGCATCCCTCTATTCATTCGTTCAACCCAGCGTTTTCGCTCTATGCACTAGCCGTCCTGTCCTTGTCACTAAGACAAGACCTGGAATCATAGCCAAGGGGATCTATTATAATGGTGGTGAGATCACACCACCGTTTAGGTCTTTTCGGTCCTGTCGATGACACTACCTAGATACGTCTAGGAAAGTAGGACTGCATATTCTGTGTCAAGATTAATTAAGGCGATGGCTCGGCAGTCAAGCGCAAACTTTTGTCATAGGAAAGTAGAGCGATATGGTCTCATCGTAGTCATTGGATATGAATAGATCGTTGTGTTTCGACCCTGATAACTTGGCACTCATACTTGAATGCATTGATTGAGTGTGATTTTCTCGCGGACTCTTTTTCTCCTTTCTTGAGTCCTTTGATATGGTTCCATGTTGCCGCTCCCAGGCATACCGGTAAGGGAAATGGGCGGAGGAAGCTGCCATGAGTCGAAGTTGCGAGTGTGTGCAGGTTTGTGCCGGTGCCGGTGACTTTTGGAAGCGCTTCGGCGGAGATATTGGGACGAAGCTCGCAGACGTCTCGTCTCGTTTACACATGGTCGTGAGTCTTGTCGTACGTCCGGTATAGATTGGCGGATGAACATAGTCTCGCACCTTGTAGCGGGCTTCGTCTGTCGTATCGACTCAAACTTCTAATCGTTCGCGGCTGTCTTTTAGGCGCTCGTTCAAGTGCTCGGAGCGAGTTGAGTCGGAAAGGTATAGAGAAAAGGACCAATCTTCTACAACGCCTTGGCAGGTTAGCTTTTAGACATGTATTTGACTTGACTTCCTAACGACCGCAATGAGATATCCTATCACGTTAGTAGGCATCTTCCTTCTTCTCGCCGCAACACTGTGCCAAGCCGAGCCCGGTTCTCGGTTTTCTCTTGGCCTTTTGAACGGGCCGTTGCAATGCGCATCGTTGTCGGTTCAATTCCCCATACCTCCAAAGGTACCCATAGAAGTCTCGCTCTCCGACGGCGAAACCACAATCTGCAGAACAGATTACTGGGCTCCGTTCGTCTTTAGCTACAATCTTCTCCCCTACATGGTTTCCATGCTTTCAACAGCCTTCTTTGCTGCCTCTATAAATGTCGGCAACGATGGTCAAAAACTAGAGCACAAATAACCAAGTCACCTGCCAGGAAAACGGTCTCAAGTTGAAATTTCGTGGGTAATCAGATCACGCTACCGCTCGAACATAGCGATCGAGTCAGGCTGGTGAGGATGTGTTATCCAATTCTGACAAGAGTATCTGATGACGGGGATCGATTTTTATTATGTGGATATTCGTAGGATTATAGGGCAGGGACATCTGCATATGCTCGATGTAAGGAACTCATCCGGTCGCGACGTGGCAAGAAAACAGACTGCGCCTCGTCGTAGGTGGATGGTGGGACGACATGGAGGGTATTGATTTTTATGTATGCCTCATGACACGATGGCCTATACCCTTCTCACGATACATCACGCCTACGTCTCATAGGAGTATGCCTTGTGAATCCGTCAAGCCATTGGTCAGACTCGATGCATAGGCGAGAATGGCGCCGAAGAGGCGTTCTGAGGGGCCCTTCCTGAGCTATTGGGGTGAAGGAAGTGTCAGCCTGAGCTAATTGACCGTGTTATTCGGGGGCCTTTTCCCTTACGTAAGTCTTCGTTGTGGAGGCAGAGGGAAGCTAGGGGGACTCTTTCTTTGCACGAGTCCGAGCACTGAATTCTGCCGTCAGCGCCAATCGCTCATCGATAGCAAGTGTATCCTTCGATCAAGATAGATCTCGATAGGGAACCGATGGCGGGCGTTGCGATTCCATCTATCTATCTAGCTCTCCATTAAGGCGTCCAGAGTGGTTTTTTTTCGTGATCACATGGTCGCTGATGAGGACTGGGTTCATCTTCGTAAGCTGGGAGAGTGGGCGGGAGATAATCGTAAGCCTGGCTTTCAGCCTTTCAGCCCCTCATCCTTGGCGCGCAGCACAGAGAACGTGGACGAGCGTGTTTGGATGGGGAGGAGTGATTATGTCGTACAATGCCCGTTGGACACCTGTCGCACGGTTGAAAGCTGAGCGGCACGGCGGGATGGCTTGTTGTCAGGTGATGTAATGTAGAAAGGCTGGTTACACATTTGAAGTTTTTCAATGTCACGGGTCGAGGCAGGGGAAGCCTGACGGAGCGGCATACAAGGTGTTGCACCAAGATTCGCTAACAGTTTCCTAAATAGTTTCTCGTATGTGGCGGTTTACTGGGCCTCTAGAGCAAGGAAGCAAAGGAAGGACGGGTTATTACGCTGCTGAATTGGAGAAGAAAAGGAGAGATGAAAAGAAAACAACTTCCAATAATACATATATCACCCTTCCCATCAGTGCTCTGTGTTCGAGATGTCGCACCCCCTAGAACTCTGCGCCTCCAAGAATATACTAATACACCCTCTGCAGTAAAGAAAAATTGAAAAGGACCGACATGTTGTATAGAGTTCTCCCGTTCCTCCCCCACCACACCATTATTTCATCCCCAGCGCCCCCCATAATCCCACCAGCCCCGCTTTCCCCCTTTCCGCCTAGCCCAATTTCTGCGGATTCCCGCACTTGTGCCTGCCATCCGGCTGCAGGTTCGTCGGCGTCGGTTTGAGATTGCTCTGAAAGATGTCATTTGCAATGCCGATGCCCAGCGGGACCCCACCGATCGGGAACAGCTGACCGGGCCTGTCCTTCCGCGGGGCCGTGGTCACGTATCGGATGTCCTTTGGGTTCTTGTACTGGGTCGTGCCGTTTGGGTTGACGTTTGTGGAGACGAGGATGTCTTTGGAGGCGAAGGCGTCGAAGCGCCAGTGCACGCCGAGGAAGACGCGGCTGAGGGCCGCGTCGAACATTGCTTCCCAGACGCTGTTGAAGTGGCGCTTGACGAGCGTGCGCACGTCCCCGAGCTGGTCGGTGATGGGTTCGGTGGGGATGTAAGTGTTGTAGAGGTCGCGGCTGACGCCGTTGAGTTCTTCGGAGACGAAGTCGAAGGCGATGTCGTCGGGGGCGTCGTCGGCGAAGGGGAGGTTGTCGCGGCGTTTGTAGTACAGGCGGAGAATCTGGAGGGAGGCGCCGGAGAAGGTGGCGTGGCCGGAGGGGTAGGACGGGAAGGGCGGTTTGAAGTTGGGGTGGTTGCTGTTGGTGTCGGGGGCGCCTTCTGTGAGCCAGAAGGGATCTTGGACCGAAGTGTCATCGAAGCGGACGCCGGACAAGGGACGCCAGAACTCGAAACAGTACTTTTCTTGCCAGGCGAAGATTCCGGCGTCGGCGATGGCGGCATTGAAGAGGGCGAAGAGGCGGACGAAGTCTGCGTTGGTTGCTTCTTCGGTTGCTCCTGCGGGCTTCTTGGCCCAGGCGATGGCACGGAGGACCTGGTTGAAGACTCGTGGAGGCGTACCTAGGAGGTTAGAGCCATCGTAGGCCCAGGTGAAGCCCGTCACTGTCTGCAAGGGTGTGCGCTTGGTGGAGTTCAGTACGTTCAATCCACCTTCGCGATAGACGTCGTCGAAGGCGGAATAGTACTCAGCCGTGTCGTTGGTGCCGAAGCCCACGGGTGGATCTGCAATGAGGTGCTCAGTTGGAGCGCCGTTCACTTTTCCTTGAACCGCCACGCGTTGTGCGGTCATGCCGTAGAAAGGTGCCTGATAAAAGCGGATTGCTCGCGTTGGTCCAGTAGGGTCGTTTGGGTTTACAGGCACGATTCTCACTGGGTTGGTGGGATCGTCGCTGAACTTGTACTTCCCAGGAGGTGGGGGACGATAGGAGTCTTGGTCAAAGCCAATTTGCCCGGGTTTGATGTTGAGAAAGTTGATCATTGCCTGTCCGACGGCAACGCCGAATTGATAGCTTGAGGATAGCGTGTCCAAATTGGGGAAAGCTGAGACTGCGTTTTTGAGGAATTGGGTGAGCATATCCGTTGTTACGAACGGGATGCTGGCGCTGCCGGTCGTGTAAAGCGACGCGAGTACAGTGTTCGCGGCTCCTGCCACGGCAAGACGTGCGTCTGTTGCACCGTCAAGATCAGGGAGCACAGCTGCCGGATTCGTGCTGTTGGGTGACAGATAAGTGGTGTTGATACCATTCTTGTCAGGATTGATTGCGAAGTATGCATCGTTGATGGCGAGATGGAGAATACCGAGAGCTCTTGCGGCGGACGGCGGTCCATTCTGGGGCGCTGCGGGTGGAGGGTTATTCGTAGTTCCTTCAAACGAAGTCACGAGTCTGTTGAGATCGAGAGCGACACTGTTCCAGTAGAACACGTAGTTGGTATTGTACTCTGGAGGTTCCGAGACTGGAGGTAAGACGATTGACATTGTGAGCGTGTGTTTTACTCGGTGCTCTTGGTTTTAATTTGGGTTCAAGATGAGTGGAGGTGAAGAGATGAGCTCAGATAGGGTCATCGTAAACCAGGGAACTTTGAGCATTTTATACCTTTCAGATTTTCTGAACGAGGTTGCGAGGGTGGCCTGAACGCCGATGATTTCGGTATCGCCTGTCAGCCTGTCAGCGCGTGATGGTCAAGGGATTTTGAGGAGGCACACACTCTGATCCCAACGGGAGACGGAAGTCAGCATCTCATTGGATCTTGAGTTTCTGTTACTACATCGTCAGCGGTCTTATGAATGAAAAATCCAGCCTCGTTGTGCACATTGAGTGCTTGGCTGCCTTTTCTGCCTTGGCTCGGCCTAATATTGGCTGACGTGGTTCGAGGCGCACAGCGCTGCGCTGGACAAATGATCATCAGATTGATGTTTTTTGCCATTTGGATACGCAAGGCTGACCAGGAGAGAATGACTCGCTTAACATGGACTCGTTTGTACATGTTTAAGATGGTGCTTAGGTGAATAGTAATCATCTCTGAATCTGGTGCTTTAATTTCGGCTGGAGCCTACATTATTCAACGTCGAGGAGGCGCAGAGCCTGGGAAGCTATTAGGACGAATCATATGATGTTGGGGGCCTTGGATGCATGTGGTGGTAATATTCGAGAATGACTTCTGTGATGTGTGGAAAATTCTAATGGCCTGCCCACATGCTAGAAAATAAAATAAGTCGTCTGCATTGTAACACCCTTATACAATCAGCGAGATATCACGCCATAAAGTACAATCTCCAAAACTCATTATCGTGGACCCCGTAAGATAGCCAAGAAGCCAATGTGCATACCGAAAGCTGCACTTTCTGTAACAGATATACCCTCTGCAAACTCCTGCCAACACCAAAATCTCATTATACATCATAGCTGCACCTTGAGTGTAGGCCCAGCTGTCTTTGTTGGACCCCATGGTGGCGCTCCGAGATCCCGGCGACGAACACCCCCACCTACTTCAGGGGTTGGGACCCCGTTTTTAGCAGTGGTAACTGCAGTTGCAGGATCGACGCCTTGAGAGAGGCCTGGTACGCAGCCAGAGAAAGCCGGGTCCAAACCCCAAATAAAGGACGGGGGAGCGATTAAGGGTGCGTATGGCTCCCCGGCTGGCAAGTCGATGGTAGAAGGAGGACATGGGAGGTCGGCGAAATTGAAGACGTTAGTTGACTTGAACATATCTATAGTCGATAGTTCATTAGGAGCGAATGATGTGGTGATAGGTCCATAGCCTCTCCCGATTTGACTGCAGCCGTCACTGGCCATGATAGATGGAAAGATCGCATATATGCTTGGAGATACCCTACAATCATACTTTAGCTTGCTTATTGTAGGAATGGAACGATGAACATACATGTTAAGTCCGGAGGGGATAGCCGAACCTGTAGGACTGGCCAGTGAAGCTAGACACGCTGTGTTTTGCGACTCAGTAGGCCAGTAGTAGATGGACACCCACTGGATCAGTCAGTGAGGCTTTTATGACGGTCAAAGAATTATGTGACTGACTTGGTAGAAAAGATTGCAGCCATACGGGGTGCAAGTTGATGCAGGTGAAATGTCAGGCAGAGTGCTGGGAGGATCGGGTGGAGGTGCTTGGGTGAGTGGGAATGAGACATTCCAATCTCGTGCATCGATGGATTGTCTCAGGAGAGACCGCCGAGACGGCTGAGCTTTGGGGAAGGCAGAGCAAGTGGACACAAATGAAAAGGCAGCAATGCAAGCAGCCAGCGCAAGGCTGAGCTGTTTTACTGCCATGGCCTACACACGTATCTCAAAACGACCAGGTGTGGGTCAATAGGTGGCATGAGCGAGAGGATCGGTCAAGTATTAGGGAGAAGAGCTGGAATTTATGAATATAGGTAACAGCTTCCCAGTTGACAGGAACGATACGAAATGGGCGTGTAATAGGAACGGGAAATTAGACAGGCAGAGCATATCGGCCCCCGCCCTTATCAAAGCTGTCTACAGGCAAATGAGATGAGTAGGGACTTCCTATGGAGAATGGCCGAAATCCAGCCAATCTAGACGCGCAAAAACGGACTGAACATACACAAAAGGGATGTATGACCGACTGCCGCACAGCGATGGTGCAGTCAGAGTTTGAATGAGCGAATGATCACTTGGCTCATTGCACCTCTATGTAGTACGAAGAATCTGACAGGAGTATTTCCCGATATTGCAATGTTGCAACAGGAAGAAAGATAAGCATCTTATGAAACGATCCTGCATTTGGAAAGCGCTTATGGTGAATGTGGGTAGTTTATTGTCTGACTGCCAGTACCAGAGACATGGTCGGATTGGAATATTGGGAATTTGTGATGGAAGCGGAAGCAGGCAATCCTTGAAACAACGTTAAATCAGACAGGGCGCCTGCCGTGAATGTGCGTTGGTTGGGGGTCTGTTTGACAGAATGCTGGTACCAGGATACGTGCAAGGGACGTGGGAGAGATGCTAAGCCTCCAAAGCACCTCGAAGGATAGGAGCCCCTGATTCATTAAACATAGGAAAGCAATGCTCGGCATTTCGAGTGCACATCAAGACACAGTGTAGCATAGGTGTTTCTCCGCTTTCTGATGCTTAGACGTGGCAAAGCAGACGGCATATGCACTTCACAGCTGACGCGCCCCTATCATTGGGTTGAAGTCATAGATGTGTTGTTGTCCAACTCCAGGGAGTACGGTTGTGCCTCGGGGGTACATGCAGGATGAAACCAAGGTGGCAAAGTAGGCAGAGGGCTGTGTTTTCTACCCCATCGAAACCAAATTCCAACTTTGGAGGCTCTGGGTTTCAACGTTGTCCTTCTCTCTCTTGAAGCATCTCGACAAACATACAACATACAGCACACAACATACAACAAGATAGATGTCCTGAACCTCAGCGTTGTGTGGGATGAGAAAAAAGGAAGAAGAGTTGAACAAAGCTGGGACTTTTGTGTTGGATCAGCTCAGCCTTACAGCAGCAAAGCTAAGAAATGACGACAACATCAGCCCTATCCCACGGGCCGTCTTCTTCTCCGGCCCCCGTCTCTTGGCCTCCATCGGAATTCTGGTAAGAAGAAAAGAACATGTCGTCCTGTCGACGATATATGACCGCTCCCTGCTTCTCGCTGATCTTTCACTGACCTTTGTCATCTTCTTCAAGGGATGGCGATGATGGAAAATGGTCTTCCTTCGTCTTGCGCGTTGGTGATCCAGAGCAGAACGTCCGGGTGCTCATTTCCAGCGCAGGTGAAAGCACATGGGTCGTCCAACCTGGAGGATGCCCACCAGGCATTCCTGGCATCACTGATTCCGAGACCTGCGCTCAATCTCGCGGTGAACTATTTGACTACTCGCTTTCTACTACCTGGTCGAGCTTGGGCAACTATTCTCTGGGCGTGGAGAATAATCTCGGCTATGAAGCTGCCGCAAGCTACGGATTCGATACCGTAGCTTTAGGCCTCAGCAATGCGACTGGTGGACCGACTCTACAAAGACAAGTCGTCGCCGCCTTACAGGACTATTCGTACTATACTGGCCTTTTTGGCTTGGGGAATCAGCCAGTAAACATGACCGGCTCTAACGACCTCGACAATCTTACTGGCACAACTCCCTACGCGAGCTTTCTGACGACGATGAAGAATGAGAACCTTATTCCAAGTCTATCATGGGCCTACACTGCTGGAGCTTTCTACAGTGAGTAAAATCCAAAATTTCCGTTTCGCAACACATTCAAATCCATAATGCAGCCATTGTGAGACCTTCCCTTGCATCATCAGATGCGGCTTATATATGGAAGCATTATTTCGGAAAGATTACAAAGTTATACGGATCTCTCATTGAAGCATTCGCGATTTCAAGTTTGATACTGACTCCTAATAGGATTGAAGGGTGTCTTCGGGAGTCTGACGTTTGGAGGCTATGATCTCTCAAGACTAGTCCCAAACAACGTCACTTTCAATATGGCTCAAGATATTTCTCGAGACCTGGTCGTTGGTCTGCAGGCAATAACTTCAACCGAGGCGGACGGTGCTGCGATATCTTTGCTACCAAACCCGATCTTGACTTTCATTGACTCAACCATACCATACATCTTCCTACCTTCCGAAGCATGCCAAGCATTTGAAAATGCTTTCGGTCTGACTTATAATGATACGGAAAGGCTATACCTTGTTAATGACACGCTTCATCAAAGTCTAACCGCCAGAAACCCTAATTTTACGTTCCAGATTGGCAATTCGAAGACGGGAGGACCAACTGTGGATATTGTCTTGCCGTACCTAAGTTTCGATCTTCTCGTTTCGTACCCTAGGGTACCAGATGCGACTCGATACTTCCCGCTAAAAAGGGCTGCAAACGACACTCAGTACACTCTTGGTCGGACCTTTCTGCAAGAAGCGTACGTTCCTGATGGTATTAGGACCGTAGTATAGACAAAGGCTGACCAATCTGTTTCAGATATCTCATTGCCAATTATGAATTTTCTAATTTCTCCGTTTCGCAGGCTAATTTTGATGACGGCCTTCCCGAAGATATCATCGCACTCCCCTCGGCACATCCCCCTCCCACACCAAAGTCACATAGCCGCATCAGTCGCAACTCTGCCATAGGATTGGCAATTGGACTTGCAGCATTCCTCACCCTTGTCGTCTTGCTAATCTATTTTACGCGAAAACGACTACACAAGAAATCCAAAGACAAAAATAATTCCGAAAACAAAGACACTGGATCTCCCGAATCTTCAGAGGACCACAAGCCTGTGGTTGTTTCTGGAGTACACGAGGCCGAGGACAACGGCTTCTTTGGCCGAAGAGAGCTCCCTGACAATGGAGTCCATGAGCTTCTGGATGGGAATTCGCCCTCGGGAGGTGGTATTAACGTCGCAGAAATGCCTCAATCTCCTTCACCGGTACATATGTATGAGCTCGGGACTAGGCGTACGTCGCTTGCGACCGCGTCTGTCCGCAGACAGAGCGACATGCACAGGAAAGCAATATATGTCGAAAAAGCCATTTTCCAGCGAAAAAGTAACGATAGCTCGGGGGCACTGAAGGAGTCTCCTTGCGTCCAAACAGAAATCTCATCATCACCGAGACGCAAGTCACCTTACCAGAGTCCGCCATTACGGACGCCACCCCGATGGACGAAGGACTATCTGAACCGGGCTCTGCCGTCAACCCCGGACTCCGACAGCACACAAACGTCGCTGGCAAAGACCAGCTCTTCCAGTCCGGGCTCAGCAGCCAAATACATGCATAGCCAGTCTAGCAGGACCTCCGTCACCTCGTTCGGTTCCGCGACCGTGCCGCCGGAAACCTCGGTCGAGGATATCATCACGCAATACGACATGAGCTGGGGGTCCCACCGTGAACCGGAGCCTTCGATCTTCAGCTCGTCGTCGACGGATATCAAGATTATGATGACGGCTGAGGTTGCGGACAGAGAGATGCGCGAGTATCCTTCGCTGAGCTCGCTGTCGACGGATGTGGAGATCTCGGTGCCGCCTGGGACACCTGATGTGCATGTGCCTAGGAGCGCTGGTGGGAGCGCTGGTGGGAGCAAGGGGGAGCAAAGGATACGTGGTAGTTTCTTCTAGCGCTTCGAGCCATTTTCTAACTCAAAAGCATGCCGGAATAGTATTCCTGTTAGATTAGCTCGTTAATAATGATAATATGATTGCATGAATATCTCTGTCAAGCACCATGTTTAGCTGAAGCCGCTTTTGCCAATACTGTTACTGTGTTCCTGAACTTACAGATACCAGCCTACCCCTTCACTCGATAGGTTACCCCCACAATCCTCGCGAACACTCTTCGCAGAACTTATTACACACATCGAGACCCTATGAGTCATCTCGCTACCCTCTCACCCTACTCTCATCAACAGTGAAACAATAGCTGTACAACCATCATACGACCAGAGTCCACCCTTTCGATTTAAGACTCTAGCATTCATATTTCATGCAACGAGAGAGTTGGGATTTGATGATTGGACGATCTTGCCGGTTGACCGGGAGTACATTGGTATCTATTTGTAGAACCTCATATCCAGCGCACCAAAGCTACGCTACGCTACAAGACCATACCCGGCTCACCCGACCTCTCCACCTTGACCCTCTCCGTCCTCCTTTCCGACTCCAGAGACCCCTGGTTCAAACACAGCCAGCAGAACAGGTAGTTGGAGCCGGCGAATAGGCTGGCGCAGCCGAAGAAGATTGCAATCTACAGTCGTCAGCTGTCTATTGATTTGCTTGCGAAATGGAGGGAAAGGGACGGTCCATACTTGCAGGTCGCCCTTGGTCCAGTCCCTCCGACTGCGCATTGCTCGGGTGAATATCGATATCATAAGCCCGACCACAAACAGCAAAATGGCAAAATTAGACAGCATGACCGGCGTCTGCCAGATCCACAGCTGACTCTTCTTCATCCTTACCCTCTGCCCGTCTTCTCGGTGCAAGTCACCAAGGCCCGCGCGCTCCAGACGGCCGTTACAACCCCCCTTCGCATCCTCGCCCAAGAGCTGCCGGACCTTTCGCCACCCGTTTTCGCCGCTGCACAGGCGCGTGAGACCGATAGTCTGTTGTGTCGCGAGGCTGATAGCCGTCAGCGCCAGCACGAGCGCGCTGATCCAGCACGCCGAGGTGCTCCAGGGGTCGTCTTGGACCGAGTACCAGGAGAAGGCCGAGGCGATGGTGCCGGTGATGAGCGCGCTCTAATGCATGCCGCGAGGTCAGGATTCGCTGCTCGGGGGAACGAACGCTGACGAAAGGCAGATGGAGTTCTACGTACACTTATGCCGACGTAGTTGAGTTCCTTGAGCTTGGCATCGGTCCACTTTTCCGTGAGTCGGTCGGCTTCGGTGGGAGGCGCGTTGAGGAGGTTAGAGATGGGATCGTGCATCGAGGGCCAGGTTGCGAAGACGACGGCGAGGGTGGAGAGAGTCTTGGCGTGGAGGTAGGAGACGATCGAGGTGGGGTTGGGAAGAAATGGATGACGCCGGCGCCATTGCGGGAGTTGCGATTGCATGGGAGACTGGCGGTTTGATTGGCCTATGGCCTTCCTTCTGGAAGACGTTGTTTTGGACGTCGCTAGCAGGTCTACTGTATATGCGCAGAGGATGAAGACAGAGGATAAGGAATATATGTAAATACGACATGAACTTTCATTTCAGATATAACGAGACTTCGGTTATCGAGCCTCGAAGGATCTGGTGCTGAGCGGGCTCTAGTGACTGCAGGGAGGCGGCGTAGGCCTTACCTTAATCTCGCTGTTCAGCCTTGCTCTTCAGCAAACACATGTTGGCTGATGCTGAGATGACCAATAATAAAAATGTATATCATCCAAGACGGTGTCGCAGCTGGATAAATGTCCTGGGTAGAAATGTATTCTTTACTCCAACGGTGTCAGCATGTTGCAAAAATAGGACTCGAACAGGACTCTGGTTACTGTCCAACCCCCACCGTTTCTTTATTTCGCAACTGCCGATCGGGGCTGAGAATGGGTGCATAAATCCATCATTGTTGGACTAGGGCACGAAAAGCCGACCTTTTGAAACGTGCACTGCTGGTAGGCTGAGCTCCCCACTCCCCCCCTTCCCCACCCCACCTTCGCAGCGGCCCCCAAAACTGCAACCTATTAGATAGCTTCGTCCCGAGCCTCACGGCGATCAAAACCTCCGCAAAAGCAATTCAACTCCAACTGCGCAAGACTCTTTTCTCGAGCAATGTAGCGCATGTCTCATAGAACCAACGAGCCTTTAATATTTGATTTTCTCTGCAGCAGAGTGAGACACAGGGAGTCTCATGCAAGAGTAGTAGGCAGCCTGCTGAGTCGAAAATCAACATTCGGCGGCCAGTGATCGTGCTGTTGTTGTCCACGATGAAGACTCCGTACTATAGCGGCGAATTCACGAAAGCTCAGCACACAGACATTCAAGATGACGATCAACTCCGAGAGAGAATGCTGGAATACCGACTGGCGAACCGAGACGACGTGCGCGACATCTACATTGTCACCGCTTTACCTTTCAGTGAGCGACTCAGGAAAGATACCGTTGGGCCAGCTCTTGTCAAGAAGGTTTCCCAAAACAGCAAGACCGATCTGTCCTGGGCAATGCACTGGGCCGTCCAGGTGGGCGACCAGTTCTTCGAACTTCAACGAGGCTACCCGGACCCACTGCGTACGGGACTGCGAATGTCAAAGTGGGATCAGCAGAAGATTGATCAGATTCACCACCGGTACCGCCAAGGAGTCACTGCTATGACGGATGACGAAATCAGGGCTGTTGGTGAGACTCACTTCTCCCAGTTGGACAGGATAGACATCAACATATACGACATCTGGTGCAACAACTGTCAGATTGCCGTGGATAATATGCTCCGCGATATCGGAGGCCTTTACTACTACCGAGCCAAGCTGGAGTCCTTGCATGAAATGGTGAGACAGTTCTTCTACGATGCTATCCTGAGCATCATGAAGATGTTTGGCCGCTACAGAGGGTGGAACGAAGAAATCATCGACAAGTATACACACGTCTTGCACAAGACACTCCGGGTAATGACTAAACGTTCGAAGTATCCCAAAAGGCACTGGATTAGGAACGACATTGAGACGGCCGAGGGTGTCCTGAACAAGGTCGGTACTGTCACGGATCATTGGATTCTGTCAGTCTTGGAATCTTCTCTTTCACTTCGCAAGGATTCTGAGCAGCTCTACATTCATCGCGGGCCCGATGGTAAACCGGAGCTGAACTTTGATGCGGTTAGAAAGGCAACTAAAGGCATCTTCGATGACGATCAAAACGACCGGTACCTAGGTTGGCTTAAGGCAGTTCCATGGCTGACAGCAGGCTTCTTGGTAGGGACACCGAGGTGGGCAGCCGCTGTGATCTCCATTGCACTTTCGCGAGCATCCCAACTTTACGAGGATCGCGTAGCGGGCCATGTGGGGCTCAGAGGTGGTTTGGAAGAGTCTCTGGTCGGCTCCATAGTAGGCTTGGGGGCCTCTCCGCAGATGCAAAAAACTCCTTCGGCCGCTTCGACCCGACCTAAGTTGCAGAATCAAAGAGCCTTCACTAACGGACAGAAGAGGGTCAGGTTGAAAAACCTCCCCACCGAGAGCACACTCGTTCCACGATACGAAAGGTGCTTCACAAGTGCAGGTGTGCCGTACTATGTTGATCATACGAATAAAAGTCGATCTTGGGATGCTCCAGACCAGCAAGAGATGTGCTTGAAAATAGTAGACCCGCCCCTATCAAAGAAATGGAAAGAGGAGCAACAAGACGGCCACACGATATACCTCAACCAGCTCACGGGGGAGATGACGGATGCCAGACCGGGAGCAGCAGAGATCTGGGTTGTCAAAAGGAGGGTCAAATCTGACTGGATAAAGTCTACGATGATGGCTCTCCCTTGTGGGTGGGAGATGCGGCGCACAGAAGAAGGCGAGTTGTATTATGTTAGCCACAATAACGATCCGCCAACGTCAACGACTCTTCATCCGATGAGAAAGGAAATTGAAGACGAAAGGAAAGTTTTGCTCCCCGAGTGGAACGTGGAGTGGGACGAGGAGCGAGGTAAAAAATACCGCCATATACAGACAGGAGAGATACGGTGGAAATCAGTCCATGGGCCTCGATACGTATCAGCGGGCGAGAAGACAGGTACTAAAATCAACGTGCCCAAGGAAAGCTTTGTCGAGCCACTGCCTCCTGGATGGACAATCGTGGAACAAGACGGACACAAGATTTTCAAGAATGGCAAAACGGGTAAGGAGAGGATTGAGAGAACAAGTCACCCTTTGGCGGACGAGAGAAAAAGACTGCTACCGCATTGGGAGATGAGATACACATCTGGCTACAGGAGGTATTGGGTTCATTATGGAGGCGACGGCCGGGGTACTACCTGGTGGACCAGAAACAGGCTGCTTAAGAATACGTCCTTGAAGAACAGCGCTAGCGGCTGGAAACTGGCCACGGATGGGCATGACTGGGAATGGTTCGAAGGCGGTGACATTCCTCATTCAGATATCCCGGTACTGGATCTTGATGATCCGGCGGACATTGAATTCCGAGAGTACCCGTTTGTTCCTCCTAAGTCAGTAACCAATGACGATGGACAGTACATTGAGCCGTTGCCTGCGAATTGGGTAGTGCGAACACAAGGGGACGGCAGTACGTACTATTGGAATTTCAGGGATGAAACTCGTTCCGAGGAGCATCCGAACGAAGAGGAAAGAAGGAAACTGCCAGCATTGTGGGAAATGCGTTTCACCCGCCACGGTAGGAAGTACTTCGTCCATCATGAAGATGGCTCCACCTGGTGGACCAACCCTCGCCAAAGCAAGCACGAACAGAAATTACGCGGACCACCCGGTCAGAATCAAAATGGATGGAGACTTGGAGAAGATGGCAAAACATGGAAAAGATTCGAGGACCAACCGAACGCGCAACTGACCGAACAGAGCATGGACTCGTTATCGCATAGCGAATCCGTTGGGAGCGAAGCATCCCGAGACAAAAAGTTTGCACCGTTCCGCTCGGTCTCCACTACTCGCGACTGGCTCAAGAGGGTCAATTCCGGCGATGTTGTTGCCATCGCAAGGACGCGCGTTCCACATTCCAAATTTTTCAAAAAAGCTGAAAAGTTGTCGAGTACGGCTTCAAGTTCATTTGAAAGCCCACGTGAATTGACCGATGACGAGGAGCTTACTGAAGATAACTGGCTGATAGACACGTCTGCGATGACTGAGGAGCCTGAAACCGCTGAAAAACTACCGTCCATTGAGGAGCGTCCAGTCGCTGGGGGATCCCAGTACAATGACGAGCCACAGTCCATCATAGGGTCCCAGTCTTCCAAAGAGCCTGAACAGGAATTGTCGTTGCAGAAAGAGTATATTGAGAGAAGGTCAGTGCTGGTGCGAGATCCGACGGAAGGAATCAAACCCTCCGGCAAAATGCCGGGTGCCATTTCGAGTCCGATTAACGACCTGAAGGCCCTTGTAGAGGAGCGGAGACTAGTGGCAGAAGAGCCCTCTATAGATACGCCACCTATGAGTGAGGAGCCACAGTCGAATGGAGAATCAGATACCCCGAGTGCGCCACACGATGCAAGTCCGCCACACGATGCAAGTCTGCCACAGAAGGTCGGTAAGATTGCCTGGGCCAAACGTACGGGGTCGAGTTTTCTCTCACGGAGAAAAGGTAAGGGGAAAAAAGGTAGCGAGACTGGAGTCAGCGTGACTGATGAGGAGGTGGTGTTGGAGAATAGTCTCGAGCCAGTGGTAGATGGTTTGGGGATCTGGACTGAACCATCGGAATCTGCGGTGGGAATTGAAGCGTCTCCGCGTCCAGAAGAAAGCGTGGATAGTAAGGAAGTCTTGAGCAGGGAAGAGGGCAGGTAGGAGGTGGAAACGGTGGCTAGAGAGGGAGAAAAGGTTCTGGGAGAGACATTCAATTGGGTAGTAGGACGATGAGAATGTGCTATCTCGATGGGAGGCTGTAAAGGGTATTAGGGAGGAAGGGTTCAAGGACAACACATAGGACTTAACTGCAAGAGAGGAAGGTGGTGAAAAGGAATGGTAGTTGAAATAGAGAACGCTGTCCTGCATGTAAACACGGCCTTAACCAGAGGACACAGCTTAAAAGGAGGACACCACTTCTGCGGAGGCAATGATCCATAGTCAATATCGGGGTCGTTTTCTTTCGAGAATAAATGCTTCAGGGTCTTATACCTACCTATCAACATGTCTAAAAGCTGATGAGTAGTCCTATGTATGCAAATGCGGCCAGCAGCATCACTACCCAGGTTTGTATTTCGCACGTAGGTATGCTCTTCACCTGAACTTTAATGTGTAAGAGCCCTTTCTGAGTTCCACGCAATGGAGAACGATTCCTCAAGATGGTTCTCTGTCGATATGGGAGCAGCCCTCGTTCCTCATATGACATTCCAGAGGACGCCGAGACATGCACAAGAAGCCCAACAGGACGTCATTGTCCTCCAAGAGGCTTTCGACACGTATCTAGCCGAGCTTCGTGTGTTCTTTCGTAAGGTAATGACTACAACGAGGAGTACACGTATTTCAGTGTCGCGAAGATGCTTTGCGCGCGTCGCTAGTGGATTCCTTGTTGCCTCTTCCTTTGCCTTTCGCTTCAACTTCCGTCGCTTGTCGCTTCTCTTCCGTTACCGTTGGATTTCAGCTTCGGTCACTCGTGCCCAAAGCACATTGACAATAATATACACGCAGCTCCCGGCGCAGGCTGAGAACTACTTCAAAGACTGAAGATGGCACTCTTTCGCCGGTGGTGCGTCGTGCTCTTGTTTGCGAGCAACGCCCTTGCTGTTCCGAGTAACCCGGACACACTGGACGCGATTCCCTACCGCATTCCTGACACATTCACAGACGGAATTGGCCTTCGGAAGGGCGCAGCATGCGCATGTTTGATGGTAGTGCCGCCATTATAACCGCAAGCGCACTACGTGTGCAACCTTTCTCCCTTATCGCATCCGGCAAATCTCAGCCAGGGAATGCCATGTGTACTCGCATTCTTGATGTCACCTTGCATATATGGTCGTCTCTCCGGGGCTTTTTCTCTTCCCTCTCCGACAATAAAAATTAGGTTGTTCAAGATGATTTCCTTATCAGGCTATCCCCTTTTCCTCCTCGCCTTCCTTCTGCCAACCATCTTCGCCCTCCCCACTAACCTCACCACCCCCTCCAATCCCGCCGGCTTGGATTGCATCACCTTCAGAACTGCTTCTTTTCGCATGGGCACCGTGCAGTATGTCTCTCCCAAATTCTCCGATTTTTCTTCCCTTCCAAATCACACCATACCCCAACCCTTATCCCCACCCCCTCTCCATCGTCCCCCCTCCCATCTCGCCGACCCCGAAGTCACCCACTAACTCCCCCTTCCTTGCCCCACTATAGAGACTGCGCCGCCGCCATC
>JAEUBB010000679.1:0-15034 GCA_018257885.1 Parmelia sp. 050094
AACCAACCAGCTCCCCCACCCCCCCGCACCTCTGAATCCTCTCCACCGCATCCCACGGATTCCCCTCCCCAAACACCTTCCCCGGCCCCTTGGCCCTCGGATTCCCGACCCGATGCCCCGGATGCAAACTATCGATCTGATGCTCAAACCCCTTCGTCAACATACACAGATTCTTCACCGTCTGCAGCGGAAACCCATCCCCCGCGTTCCCAATCCTCACATGGAAGCCGCAGGATTCATTCACAAAGGTGTCGAATTCGTTCCCGAGGATCTTGACCGCATGCTCGACGCGACGCAGCGCGCGGTCGCAGAGGCGCATCGCGGGACTTGAGACCGCGACGGCGCATTCTAGGAACCCGTCGGCGCGGAGGTTGGTGTTGAGTTGGATGGCTGGGGCGGGCGCGACGGTCCATTGGTGGGTGCCGCCGGGTGGAGAGTGCGGGTCGGAGGTGCGGAGGCCGTGGTTGTTGAAGCGGTCGACGAGGAGGTTGCGGCAGATGAGTTTGAGTTTGTCGTGGGGGGAGAGGGTGGAGGGACGGAGGGTGTCGGCGCAGATGAAGAGGTCTTTTTCGTATTTGGCGGCGTCGATGCAGACGATGCATTCGATTTCGGTGCTGAAGGTGAGGGTTAGTGGGTTCGGCATGGTTGGAGGGGAGATTGATTGGGAGATACGGGATGGATTTGAGAGTTTGTATAGCGAAGATTGATACGATATGAAAAGGCGCGCCATTCTGAGCATCGGTTCTTGTGATTCAAGGAGAGTTCTGTCATCTCAGAGACACAAAGGTATGAATTCCCTAATATCGGCAACAAAGGACAATGGATCAAACAGTCATAAAGTGTCTTCCTTTCTGTGTGTAGAGGACAAAGAATTGGACATTTCCATTAAAGATTGATCACAGAAAGATAGGCATTCTTCAAATCGGAAAGATTCGTCAGAGGCATTATCAACAATCATCAGGCATTCAGGACCCACAACAAGACAACAGCTCGAGAACAAAGAAAACTTCTTATAGCAAACCAAGACACAAGACAGACAAAGCACAGACAAGCCCTTCCAAGCCAAGGTCATCTGAAACCAGGACAGAGAGACAAAGCACAGATGACGCTTACCTCAGACAACTCTTTTGCAGCAAGTTTCTACAGAACTTCCACGCCATTGTCATCGTCTTACCGTTGAGAGACTGCGGAATTCGCTATGATGAGTCGCGCCTTTCCCCGCCTCATTGTCAACAGCTCCTGAATATGCTGACGTCGCGGGAGATGACCATGATTAGCAGTCAGATTTCTCTTGGCCTTCTTGGACATACTAACTGGTCTATTCCCGTACGAAGAGCTTGCGTTGGCAATGCTTCGCATTGGAAATGTGGGCTCTGGATAGGCTGTGGTGAGGGGCAGGAAGAATTTGGGTTAATGGAAGTAGAAGCCCAGCAATGGACGAAAAAGCAAGAGCATGAAAAGAAGCCACTGATTTGGCAATTCGGGGTTTCCAGTAGAGTAGCTTGCAATGAAGATTGGATTACTATTAAGTCCATCCATGTGAAAGCACAGGGCATTCCCCTAGTAGAAGCCGACTAGGTATCTTTCCCTCATGAGTGCCGTCACTTTCGATCTCCATCACATAGCCCGCGACTCTACTCTACCACTGCGCTTCGCCCTCCTTCTTAGTCTCGGCAGCCCATCCATCATTGCCAGTCTGCACAGGAGCAGCACCGGCAGCCCAGTCCGCACCCTCGGCATCCCAAGTAGAGCTGGGTTGAGCGCCAGCAGTGTTGCTTGCAGCGCTGAAAGCAGGCACTCCTCCTGGCGCACCACCTGGAACCTCCCACTCGGCGTTGCCGGCAAAGCCCTGATCGACGGCCTGAGCTCCGACATCATTGACACCTGGCACCTTGTCCTCATCTTGGCCGGCCGAGTCCTTGTTCTCTTCGGCTTCAGGGTCGCGGTAGAAGTAGAGATCGACCATGACATCCCATTCAGTCTCACGGTCCGCAAGCGTTCCGCGTAGACGGAGGACCTCACGCGCCAGCATCCACCAGATCAGGCCGATAGCATGGCGACCTTTGTTGTTTGTAGGGATAGCAACGTCGACGAACTCGGTAGGAGAGTCGGTATCACAAAGAGCGACGACAGGGATGTTGACGTAGGAAGCTTCCTTGATAGCTTGGGCGTCGGTGCGAGGATCCGTTACGACGATAAGGCGGGGCTCTTTGAACGAGCGAGTGATGTAGTTGGTGAAGTTTCCAGGAGTGAAGCGACCAGCAATAGCAACAGCGCCGGTGTGAGCGGCGAACTTGAGGACAGCACGTTGACCATATGGACGAGCAGAGATGACGGCGATATCGGCGGGGTTGTCGACTGCTGCGATGATGCGAGCTGCGAGGACGATTTTCTCCCTGACAGCAGCACAGTCAGCCTTCATCGACTAGTTAATTAATGAGTCGCTTGAGCACTACCAGGTCTTGCCAATGTTGATGACATTGATTCCATCTGGGCGAGTCTTCCATAGATAGGGTTCCATATGAGTTTGCATATTCTTGGAGCCCAGATGACATTGAGCTGCGAGCAGCATCTCAATGTCTTGAGAGGTGGCATTAAAGATTGATGGGAGATTATTGGGTGCCATCTCGACTGTCTTGATATCTTAGGGATCAGGAGATACTGAGAAGAGATGGCGCAGAGCTGCTGTTCAGCTATTTTGTGTTATAGAGCTTCAGCGATTTCGCCAAAGAAGTTTGTGCGGGCTAACGGAGTAATCCGCTAGCTTAGCGTAGAAAATAGAATACACGGACCCGAATCTTCAGAATCTGAGAAGTCTCAGGGTTTTGTAGCAGAGCTTCTGTAATGGCGTCGCGTTTGCCTTTGCGTCTTCAAAGGCGGACAACAGTCGGTGAGTCGTTCTTTGAGCCTTTAGAGACTTTCCGTCAAAGACTGACTGCATTGCAGAATCATTATGGTGCCACGCGCCTCCAAGCTTCCTCGCCCCCATACTCGCATCATCACATCTACAGTTCTCCACGACAAGCAGCCTTGGTCGGAACATTCCACAGCTTAAGAAGAGGAAACAAGATAACAGAGACACATATACACTACGCCAAGTCCAAGCACGTAGAGAGGCCAATCTGAGTCGTCAAGCTGCTCTCAGAGAAGAAAAGGTCAAAGACCTAGGAGACCCAATCCGTGGTATTTCTACGCCTTTCGTCGAATCGTTCGATACAAACGTTCCTCAGGAGATCAAGCCAGATCCGAGTGCTGTCTCTCTTGAAACTTTGAAGTCCGACCCAGACACGCCTCCTCCTTCGCCAGCTCATGCCTTGGAAGAGAGCCATCTAGATCATGGAATCAAGCATGAAGAGCTGGCAAAGTCGCTCGAATTCTCTCGATACCTCACGGAACCTCTGCCATCTCCTTCATCTACCACCGCCAACCCTGACCAAGAGGCGCAAGCCTATGAGAGATGGCAGAAACGAGATGCATCGGCTACAGAAGCGGTCCAACGCATCGTCAGTCTCACCAATGCTAGCAGCAAACACCGAACTAAGAAGAACGTTGAACGGATCCTAGACACTTTCGGGCGTCACAATACGGATCAGATACTCAAGCCTAAGGCACCCGCGATTGTCAAAGATAACCCACGCGCCCCACCTTTGGTTCCCACGCCTAGGGCAGGACCAGATACGGGGTCTTCAGAAGTTCAGATCGGCATCTTAACGGCCAAGATTCGAGTACTGGCAGACCGGTACGAAGGTCCGAATCATAACGACAAGGTCAATAAGCGGAATTTGAGACTGTTGTTGCATAGGCGGCAAAAGTTATTGGCTTACATGGAGCGAAAGGAGAGGGGCTCCGAGCGATGGCAAAGGATGATCAGTGTTTTGGGCATAACGCCTGCATGTTGGAAGGGCGAGATTGCCGTCCAGTAAAGAGGATGTCCCAACTGGTAGAGGCAGACACCTCGGCTGCTCAGCATGAGGGTTTGTTGCTTCGGTTGTCATTCTCGTAGATTATCTTGGTCCGTCTCGCGGTGGACTTGGGTAGAGACGTGTAGGGGTATATAAGCGTGCTCCAAGATTTTGCCTTCAGACCAAAGATTATTGTGCGCACACGGTCTACCAGCCTAATCGTTTCGTATGGGGTTCAATGACTATTAGGTCTACCGTCTTTAGGGTTATTTATTTACATACTACAGGCTACTTAGTAGACAAAAGAAGGCGGATTGGAGTCAGTCATGAGCGAAAGGGTACACTAAGGTCATTCGCTGGAGCACTATGTAAAAAGAGCAGTACTATCGATACAAAAGATTGAGGATGAGATTCATGGCATCGATCGCCGACTCTGAAGCACCTTGATGTTTTGATGGTCACGTGGTTCATATTATCTAGCCCAATGCATAATGTGCGCTAGTAACAGTCACGCTAGCCCACAGATTCACACTTCTTAACTCCACACTCCGCAATTCCATTCCATCAACAACATCAACACCGACACCACACTTTCTTTTCGCACCTTGAGTCACAAAGTGAAGGATTCATCGCAGCTCACTGATACCAATACTCTCTACCTTGACTGTTCCGCAGCACTGCTGCACCCCTTGGGGTCCCTTCAACTTTCGACCCTACTAATCATGGCGAGAACCCGCAGGCAGGTAACTCTCCAGGAACAAGAGTCTGGCGTACCTGCATCACCTCCGCAATCGCTCCCCACTGCGCCTCGTGCGACTCGCGCCAAACGCACCACCACTCGCGACAACCCCACAGCTGCTCCCGCAGACCCCCCGCCTTCAACTCGAGGTGGACCAGCAGTCCGAGGTGGTCGCATTACCAAAGCCAGGAAAGTTGGACGAGGTCGTATTCAACCACCAGTAATAACCAACGATGATGCACCGGAGTCATCGGCTACCGACGTGGATGGACCTGAAGCTTCCGATAGCCTACCGCAAACAGAGGTCGCAGTGCAAAATACCCCTACAACTCGAAAAGTCTTCGATCATCATGATGTAACGGAGGATGTGGAGGAGATCAATGGGGAATCCGCTGGTGAGACCCAATCTCCTACAGGTGTATCTACACAACCCGTGCAGATTGAAGACGTGGTTGCACATCCCGTGCAAGCATCCAATACCCCACCAGAACGCCTTGAGTCCGCTACGTCCCTAAAATTCAGGGACATCCTCAAGAGTAGCCCCCAAAGTCCTGGTCTTAGCCCTAGGCGCTTTCCCCCCAAAGCCGTTTCTCCGATTACTCCTATGAATCCTGCGTTCGTACCCTCTTCTGGGGCTCCCTCCCCATCCACCGTCTCTCCCCTTTCATCATCTGCTCCTATCAAGCCCGCACCACAGGCTCCCAGCCCTGCCTCTCAAACACCAGTCTACTATATGCCTAGCAATCCAGATCATTCACATAGTTTGATTACGATTCGTATGGATTACTTCCAGGGTTCAAAGGACCCTGTTCGGCCCTCAAAACCTGCAGCATTTGCAGTGCCTTCTGAACTTGTCGCTCCTTTTTGCAGGTACATTGAGTCAAGAGCGAAACAAGGTTCTGACTTGAGCAAACTTACCACAGACCATCCCGCCGTAAACACAATTGTTCATGGAACCGCAAGATATCGGCCGCAGCTTCCTGCGTGGCAAACACAACTGTCACCAAAACCTCCGGGTTCAACAATGAGAGACGCTTTCATCAGAAGGGCCCAACGAAAGAGAGGATTTCGGGAAATGGAGGAAGAAACGGCTACACTCAAGGCCGAGAATGTCAAACTAAAGGCCGTCGCCGCCGGAGAGTCGACTGAATCACCTCCAAAACGTACCAAGCTTGTGCCAGACCCGTGGACTGCCGATGGCCAACTAGTGCTAGGCAGAACCAAGGAAATTGAAGTTGATGAGTATGGGATGGCGGTCAATCCTTTGGACGAGCCAAACGTGCGTTGGAGTAAGTCAATCCCTGATCCTATAGTAATTCATTTTCTGGTTCCTAACAGGCTTGTAGATGATACGGAGGCAAGAAAGAAAGCCCAACTCGCGGAAGCCCAACGAGTCGCGAATGATGTTGGCGAGTCGCCATACACCGCAGAAGAAACCCCAGACACCAACGGCCCTCCATTAGAGGGACTTTTGGCCGAGGCCCAAGAACAAGTCGAGCAGGAACAAGTGCCAGAGACACCTCGCACCCGTGGTTGGGGACTTTCAAAATACTTACCTTCTGCTCGCTCGGTGACCAAATATATTCCGTTTTCGTCTCGACGTACGACCTCGACTCAGCCACCACCACCACAACCTCAGCAGCTTGCACAGACCGAACCCCAGATCACTGCCAGTAGCCCCCAACCTCAGCAGCTTGCACAGACCGGACCCCAGATCACTGCCAGTAGCCCCCAGCCACAACATGAGCCTGACGTTGCAGATACTGTCACTGGTCCAGGTCATCGTCGTCATCAGTCGACATCAAACCAACAAAGGCTTTTAACTAAGCAGCAGTGGGAAGAGGAGAAGCGGATCAAGAGAATGAGAGCTCAAATGAGAAGAGAGGCGGAGGCGTTAGAGAAGAAGAAGAAGGATCTGGACATTGCAATGAAAGAGCTAGCGGAGCAGCAAAAGTCGGCAGACGTCACCCAAACCCCAGGACAAAAGCGAAAGCGCATAGCGTCTCCTGATACTATCCCGCTTCCAGCTAGTGGCGGCTATGGCATGGTGGATGAGTATTTCATCGTCGATTCGTCCTCCGACGAAGAAGATGTGGCTGCGCAAGACACGCCAACCAAAGAACGGCCTTTGAAGAAAGCTCGAACCAGCACACCTAACGATGCCACCATTGGGAGTCCATTCAAAGCTCGGCCCTACACCGGCAAATTATTCGCCCATCCAGATGCCTTAGGATCTCGTCAAGATGACAACGTTTTTGTTGAATCAAATAAGCCTAATGCATCTCCAGTGTCGAGTACCACACCACCCGCTGGTCCCACGCTCATATTCAAAGTTCCTTCTCCAGGCAGCAGCGACAGTGACGATGAAGACGACGAAGAAGAGCAGGTCAACAAACCAGTTCAAATTGCACCCTCATCCAGCCTGTCCGCACCAAAAGGTATCCTACGCAACTCAAAATCTAATCAATCGCAATCACGTCCAACTGCAAACTCCTCACCCTCGAAAACTTTGGCCCCACCACCACGTCCTAACCCGAGCCATGCGACTCTGCCAGTGCCTACCGCGATGACACCGTCAGGTGCTTTGGAAAAGGCCAGAGAGAAAGCTCTGAGGCACCAACCGAAGCAGCCAAGTACCCTCCGAGAGTCAAGTCGTTTATCCACATCTACGGTAAATTCTGACCTTGGAGATGAAGAGCATGTCGAAGAGTATGATCCTGCGCACCCTGCCATCATAACGACTCCCAGTAAGGCACCGGTCTTCGGACAGCCTGCTCCTTCTGCGGCACACGTTCTCAGCCAGCCAAGTATCGGTTCTGCAGCACCAACAGAGTCTCAACACGTCACTCAAGCCACCAGCGAGCAGCCACACGGAGAGACTTCGTCCGAGGTCTCTACTCATGCTAATGATGTACGCTCAAGTGGTCAACCGCTTCCTTTAGCCGAGGATCAGACGAAGCTTTTCAATGATTCCCAACAAATCACAACAGGCGTGAGTCCGAAAATCACAGCTGATTTGGATCGTTGGTGGAAGGAGCATGGTGACGACTATGTTTTCGACGAAGGATACGAAGAGTTTCAAGAACATCTGCTAGCTGAGGAGCAGGAGTTGATGGATGGTCCGAATGGGGACCCCTACCACCAACCACGAAATCTTATCTCGGCGGCGTTGGACCGAATCGGAGCAGACAGTCTGGCAGATAGAGGTATACAGAGTGAAATCGAGGAAAATTGGCGACCTGGAGATTTGGAGCGTACGGAAAGTGACCCTGCGAATGGAATGAGGGTGTTCTTCAATAGACTGGTCAAGAATGGAGCCATTGAAAAGGATTTGGCCGATAGAGTAATAGCGATGGGTGTGCCTCCTGGGATCACGAAATACCTCGCAGGTCAAGAAGTAATGAGTCCGGTGGCTGCATAGGGCAGCATGGCATGTAATTGTACATTATGGAGGCAGGTCAGGAAATCTTGACTCCGGCAGGCGGCCTGGAAAGTCGCATCAGAGTTTTCTTTTCATTTCAACAACACAGCAATTTTCGGCGTACAGCATCTATTATTCTGTCATTGCGGTCCGCCTACCAACACCGTTTCCGGATGCACCTCTGAAAGACTCACCGGCCCCTGTTTTTCGACACATCGACACCCCGAAGCAGGAACTCTTGCACTGCCCGAGGCTATGTCGACATTTCGTGTTCAGCGATGGGCGATCCGGGTCGGGCTGTTTGCAAAATAGCAAGATGTCATGATTGGGGGGAATACCTCGGGTCATGATCAACACGCATCTTGTATCAGTACGTTGAAAGTCGGACGCAGACAGCCCATTACCTAATCTCATTTCGAAGCTGCTCAAGAGGATAGATACCGTGGAGGAAAGAGGACTGTCTGCAAAACAGCAAGATGTCATGATTGGGGGAGATACGCTCCACCTCGGGTCATGGTCAACACACATCTTGCATCAGTACGTTGAAAGTCGGATGCAGACAGCACATCACCTAATCTGCTACTCAAGAGGACCCCGTGGAGGAAAGACTGTCTGCAAAACAGCAAGATGTCATGATTGGGGGGAATACCTCGGGTCATGATCAACACACATCTTGTATTAGTACGTCGAAAGTCGGATGCAGACAGTCCGATCTTTAATTTCATTTCAAAATCTGCAAAACAACAAGATGTCATGATCAGGGGAGCTGCGTTCCACCTCGGGTCATGGTAGCAACAAGCATCTTGTATCAACACGTCGGAAGTCGGATGCAGACAGTCGGTTCTCTAAATTCGTTTCAAACTTGTTCAAGAGGATGCGGTGGATGTCATTCATGGAAGGAGTTAATCAGGGCGTCAACTGTCTTTGAGAGGAAAACGTATAGATTAGATACCCCCAGCAGCGATTCCAATATATCATCTCATTCCAATCCTTTAACAAAGTGCAGTCTTTTGTCTCCGTGCCCCGCAATCGCAAAGCCTTTCCCCACTACAACAGATCAACCCAGCGGGGACTTCTCGCGGGATCCCATGCTCGCGGCGTGTAAGCAGTTTCGTATCACTCTGATCTCATGAATTGTTCATGGTACAAGTAGATGATGAACCGATTAAATTCGTACTCCCCTCTCACTCCTCCTGACAACAATTCCTTTCCTGCAAGCATATTTCTATCCAGAGAGCAGGTATCGTTACCATCGTCTCCGCTTCCTTGCCGTCGCTCTCATATATTTTCATCTCTACTGCCAAATGTAACTGTGCAAATCAGACATTCATCTTCCGCGTTTTCAACTAAATCGAATCTCGCATTCGCTCGATCCTTTACCTGACCTACCTTTACATTTGCGGGGCTGGGATAGGGAGCGGGCGGGTGCATGTACGTACGGTCGAGTAGGAGATAAGGACGAGGAGGTTTGGGCGAGGGGCGAGGGGCGAGGGGAGAGGGGAGGGATGGGATGGGGAGGATGCACCCGCGGTGAAGATAAGAGGGGGGGTTGGATATTGAGAGGGGTTTTTTTTCGCTTGGATGGGGATTAAGGGGAGGTGATGTGGTTGCTGTTTGGGTAGGTGAGGTGGTCTGATTTCTGGGGCGTCGGTAAGTATTGAGGGATATGACTTGAAGTCCAGAAGATGGAAAGAATTAGACTATGAGCTCGCTAGAGAATTCAAAACCTGACTTTACATCCTCGCTCTTGCCGAAAGATCTCCCTATCGATTGAAAAATTGCGCGAAATACCTAAGCCCAAGGACCGAGCGTCCAGCCCACGCCAGGCCTCGACCCTGCCTTCTGCGCAACGCCAGCGCTGACTTCGGCATCCCTTCGCGCGCCGGCCAATCCGTGCTGTAGGAATGCGTCCCGCTCAATCTCCACGACTCCCTTGATCCGCATGCTCATCAACAGGCTCGCGCCGGCCCAGGCGCCCAGACTGTCGACTCCGCGAATCACGCCCGAGAGGGCGGGCTTGGTTCCCTTGGCTCGGTCGCGGTGGATCTTGTCTGCGATCGGGTCGGGGAGTTGGGGGGTGAGTGATGCGGGAGTTGGGGTGGTCCTTTCTGATGGGTTGTCATTGGTAGGAGTACCGACGGCCTTTGTTTCGACTTCTGCTGATTTTGCTGCGCGTCGGTTGCCGCTGATCTCTTTTAATCTCCTTCTCCTCTCATCGGCCGCTTTGCCCTCCACCGCGTCCCATCCTCTCGTTTCAAACATGGTGGCAACCTCGCCGAGCAGTCTCGCTTTGAGGCCGGGTATCTTGGAGCCGCCGCCAGTGAAGATGATGCGGGACATGCAGACTGCTCGGACATCAGTTGGCAGAGAAAGCAGGCTTTGGTAGATGAGCTTGTGGAGCGGTTGATCGTGGTCGTCGAGCTCGTGACGTGGTAGCGAGTTTGCTAGGAGAGCTTTCTCGACGGGTGAGGCAAAGGCTGAAAAGGGGACTTGGATGCTAAGGCGTGGGGAGGAGGGGGAGGGAATGGAGATTGAGGTTTCTTCTTGAAGATCGCTAGAGGTAACTGGATCATTGGGTTCGTCTTCGGCAATGGAAATGTTCCCAAGCTGAGCAGGCAGGTCTTGGGAGGTTGATGATGTCGGAGCCGGTCCTGAGCGACGTCTGCACCAGGCCATCCTTGAAGTCACTTCCTCCGCCTGCTCCAGGTCAACAGCCGTAAAGGCGTCATTTGGGACGTCCTCCAAAGCATCCGTTGGCTTATTAGGATCTGTCTCCTGTTCCGTATCATACCCCTCAAGCAGCCTAGCCATCTCCAAAGTGACCATCCTCATAGCCCTCGTGGTCCTTTTCTCAAGAACCTCTCGATAGTCGTATATCCCTGTCACAATCGTCTCCCTCCATCCGACATCAACCACGAGCCCCGCCCTTAATCCAGCCACCACAGTAGTGAGGATCGAAGGACTCAGTAGAGTAATACGTGAATTGTGAAAAGTGGTAAACAACGTCCCCAACACCGTATTTAGCAAAGCATGTGGCATCACACTTGGCAAGACGACAACCAGCCGTTTTCCTTTCATATCCACAAGCAGATGCTTAGTGACAGCCTCTCTAACCGCTCTTTCTATCTTGTCGGCTACGAGCCCCATATCCAGTTCCCTCACGTCCATGCGCCACAGCTCGTGATCGTCACCCCAATGAGCAATCTTCTGCCTCTTCCTCTTCCGCTCCCCATATCCTGGCATCCATCTCCTATAATCGCCCACCCTTCTACTTTCCTCCGGTCCGAATCCGAGTCTGCATCTCGGTGCGCTCTCGCCTGGACAACCAGCGCTGAGATGGCGGCAGCCGATTTCGAAGATAAGGGTATCATCTTCGGGTGCACGGTAGCTGAGGGAAGGAGAGTTGAATGCTGAGGAGGTGGCTCGTTGCGGGGTGAGCGGGGAAGAAGGATCGGGTTGGAGGTGGGAGAGCCGAGGGCGCGGGGCGGAGGGTTTGCGGTCGAAGTAGCCTGCCGCATTAGCCATGGTGTTTACGAGACCCTCTCGAGGCTCATGATTGATTTGTCTGATTGGTCTCCTTTGGCTCTTTGCGCGGTAGATAGTGGCGGAGGTATTTTCGAGTCTCGAGGGCTGTTGTATTTGTGTTGAACATGCCTCGGCCGTTAAGGTACGCTTACTCGCATTTGATATGTCGACATGTCTTTTGGAATGGTCAACCCAACCTTTGGTGCTACTCCTCCGTCCCCTCGGTCCTGAGACTTATAACTGTTGTACTTTTTATATAAACTCTCAACTAAGCACGGATCTGTGGCGAACGGCTGTTCAAAGCTCGGTTGAACCTTTAGACTCTCTATGAGTGTGGTGTGAAGGAAGCTGGAAAATCGAGACTGATAGTAAGCTTTGTGTCTCATTCCTTACGCCGATGAACAAAGGATCAATGTATTGCAGGATGTTTACGGCTCATAAAAAAAAATTTCAGTCTTTTGACAGCGTATAATTTGTATTGACCATGAGTACAGACGTGAATCCCTCATGACATATGAAAAGCCACGCTGATGATAGTCAAGATTAGATATAGCAACTTGTAACACAATCCATCAGCAATTCAAGATGGACAAGATCCATGCTAATTCCCATATCCTAGATGTCGAATCCAACCGGTATTATGGCTACGGAGGGTTTGACGGAAAAGAAAACCCGGCCAAATCCAGACAAACTTCCAGACGACCATTTCATCGACTGGCTAGTAGAAGCAAAACAGCTGTACCAATATGAGCTGCCCCCATTCGTCGAGAAGAATCAGGGCACTTACACAGCTGGCCTCCGCAAAATGGTGACACTTCGAATGACTGACGACCAGCAAGGACCACCTATCGAAGCTGAAATAACCTGCTGGTCATGGAGTCCCCAATACACATTCTGCACTATTGACATCGGAGGTCGAAGATTAATCGTAAAAGGCGATTCGTCTGTTCGCTATGGTTCCTACCGAAGCTGGTTGGGTCCCTCGAAAGGGTTTTCGTATCAACCAGTTGCCTTTGGCCCTTTCTATCCGGACGCAGGAGATCCCAATCACGATTTGAAGACACAGCATGCAAGTGCCTTACGCGCGCTCTCTAACACTCCTCATTTCGAACCTTCTGCCAAACCTGATGGAGGCGCCCAGCATATCTCGATGAAGAATCGGTACACCACTGAACAAGAAAGACCATCATTAGGATTTTCTCCAATCAATCCTCCGAGTCCATCCTCGGCCCCTCGGAACAATGTCAATCCGGGATACGCCGCGTATCAACGCAATGCTCATGGACAGAAAAATCCTTTCCATATAGAAAAGACGGCCCCTGCGGCGAATCCGTCGACTGAAGACTCTCAACGGCCTATGCAAGCCAAACTCCCAACACATCACGATAGTCACCACAACGCGCACGCAAAGATCAAGAGGCCATCTTCAGGATTGAGACGAGAAGTACCGTCTCCACACAGACGTGAGCATTCTCCGAATGGCCCTAGCAGAATCGTGGATCTTTCCCAATTGCCGTCTGAGATTCAAAGCGACCAAAGCTTGACCTCCAACCCAAACGAGGACAGTGCAACAAGAAATCACAGACAAGATCCTACCCCGACGGAGCAGACCGAGGAAACCGCACTCAGCACCCAGCCCCCCACATACAGCGCCGACGCCCCAATACCCCATCGACCGCATTCCGACGACCCAGACCCCACCTCTCTCCCCCGCCCCAAGAAGCGCCGCCGCCAACCATCCGTCCACCCCACCTCCCCTCACCACTCCACCCCCTCATCCCCCAACCCGCACCCCACCCCCTCCACCTCCTCCCGCCTCTCCACCCCCTTCTCCTCCACCCACCACCCCCCCGCTTTATCCCTCCACAAACAATCCCTCACAACCCTCTACATCGCCATCCCCCTCTCCACCGACACCGTCCCCCTCAAGCTCCGCTCCTGCCCCACCCTCGACTCCTTCTTCGCCACCGTCCTCGCAATCTCAGACCCCGGCACCGGAACCGGAGCAAGCGGGGAAAAAGTGTCCGGGATCCGCGCCACGTTTGAGTGGAAGGGGGAGAAGGAAAGGGACCGGGCGATTCTGCTGAAGAGGGAGCTGGAGGATACGTGGGAGGTGTTTTTGGAGATTGTGGGGGGGGCCGAGTGCTGGGGGTGGGAGGGGGGGAGGTGCGGGGTTGGGGTCGAGGTGGTGCTTGCTTAGGGGGTCGCGGGATCGAGTGTTGTGATGGGATGGGCTGTGATGTACAAAGGCGTGGTGAGATTGAGATGGCAGCGAGGTTACGACGTTACGGTCATATGTATCTAAGATGGAGATGGACGCGCCTGTCGGGGCCATCAGCTCAGGTAGGCATGCACAAAGGTAGCGCGATGGAATTTACAGGAGAATCACGATTGCGCGGAGTGGAGTTGAGATGTGCTTCATCAATAATGTCAACAGCACGCCTTGAAGAAGCCCCAGAGCCCCAGCCCGCTCAGCACAGGGATCGTCACGTTGTCGTCCCAGCCCCACAGATCGACCACCTCGCTCGCGCTCGCAACCAGCCCGCTGAACAGACTCACAATCCCCAACGCCACCCATCCGCCCACCTCGCCCTGACCATCCTCCAATCCGATAGCCCCTCTCACCGCACCCGGCAGCCCCAGCGTCCCTTTAAACATGAACCCCTCGTCCCCATACCCATACGCCGGCACCGCCCACCCCCAAAACACAACCGCCGTCACCGCGCCCACGACCGCCGCCGCCGCACTCCCCGCCATGCTCTTCCCCCTCCGCAACCGCGGCGTGTAGCGTCCCCACAGCCTCCCAAACGTGCTCGCCGCCGTGTCGCACCAGCTCAGCAGCAGCACGCTCATGACGCCCACGTCCTTAGGGAAAAACCTCAGCACCGTCCACGCGCCCAGCAGATACCAGATGACGCCATTCCAGCCCTCGACCTCGCTCTCGCGCATCAGCGCCCCCAGCACGCGTATGTAGAGCCGGTTGAAGGACGGGAAGGTGTGGCGCGCGTAGTCGACGCTGGCGATCGGGATGAGGGCGCCGAGGAGGTAGGGGTGGATGGATGCGGCGGAGGTGCCGCGGGTGTAGAGGTGCAGGGTGAAGAAGCCGATGGAGACGTGGAGGGCCTTGCGGGGGATCTCGTGGCGGTGGACGAAGGAGCGCCAGTGGCGGTGGATGGGGATGAGGCCGAGGGGCGAGGGGGAGCGGGAGAGGGAGCGCCAGTAGGAGGAGTCGGCTGATGCGGCGGAGGAGGGAGAGAGGTGCCCGTTGGACTCGGGGGCCGCGGGCTTCTTGTTGGCCGGTTGCGAGGTTTTGGAGGCTGCTGCGGCTTCCTTTTGCCGTTTGGCGTGGGTCTTGGGGCTGCGGCTGCGGGCGCGGGCGCGCTTCTCGAGGCTCGAGTCCGAGGAGGGGGAGTCCGGTTCCGAGGCTTCGGTGATGGGGGAGGGGGA
>JAEUBB010000686.1:0-14577 GCA_018257885.1 Parmelia sp. 050094
TAATTCTCTTATAAAGAAGCTAAATAAAGAATTATATTTTTATATTAATTATTAAAAATTTAATTAATTTATTAAAAAGAATAAATATTTAATTCTACTTATAAATAAGATACTTAATTAAGTATAGAATTATAAGTATCTTATATAACTTAATATTATTATTATATTTAATAAAATTTATATATATTTTAAAAATAAGAATTATATTATATTTATTATATCTTTTAAAGTATATAAATATTAAGTTATGTTATTTAAATTAATAAATAGATTTATTATATTTTAATAATATATAAATAAGATTTTATTTAAATTTTTTAATAAATTTTATTAAATTTATTTAAATAATATTTTTATTTATAATAAGATTTAAAAGAAGTATATAAAATATATAAAATAAATATCGAAAGTAGGTAGTAAAACACTTGATTAATTGTTCTAAGTATAGCGAAGCCATATACAAAATACATACCAAGCCTGAGCGCCGGGTTACTACCGTGAAATAAACTTGGACATTTCGCACCCTCGTATTTTAACATCTTAACTATACTATATTTAGACTAAATCTTTAATAAAACGCGCTTCTCTTATAATAAATATATACCTCTATTATAATAATTCTTAACGCGATTTAGACGCGATAGAGTTATATACTAAACGCGTTTATTTAAAGTCTTAAAATAATAAGAATAATAATAGAGAGAGTAATAACTTTATTAAAAAAGATAATAATAATTATATTAAAGTATAATATAATTAAAATTTTTATTTAGCGTTATAATCTTTAATTTTATTAATAGCTCTCTTTTTAATATTTTAGACTTTATATATTTATTAGAAAAATATTATAGCTTTAAAAAAAAGAACTAATAACTACTTAATCTTTAAAGATATTATATTAAGGTATCGTATATAGTCTCGGGTACGTTAACAGCTAGACGCCGCCGCCAGCGCCTTTAGAAGACCCCTCGCTATCGCTAGCTCCGAGCTCCTTAGGGGAGTAGCTAGAGTAAAGACCTAGAGTATAAAAGATACGAGCGTAAAATATAAGATTTAATATTTATAAAGTTTTATCTTCTCTTTTTTCTCTATCCTCTCTTAATATAATCGCGATATTCGAGTTACTAAAATAAAAGTTAAAGCTCTAAGTAGATAGAGTAAGCAAGTTCTAAATAAATAGTATAAAATAAGTACGGAGTAAAGATAATAATATAATATAATAAAAAATATAGATTTAAACTTCTATATTTTAAAAACTAGCGATAATAAGCTTTAGATTAGTAGATTAAAGAATAAGCTTTAAATAAATATAATAAATTTAGTAATAGATAGCTAAAGTAAAAATAAGATCTAAATAAATATAATAAGATTTAGAAGAAATATAGTAAAAAATATAGATTTAAACTTCTATATATTAAAAAACTCGCGACTATAAGAGTCGAGTTAATAGAGTAAAATATAGATAGCGATAATACTATTCTCTCTCTTCTCTCTATTTCTAAATAATAAATAGAGGGGGGAGAGGAGAAGAAGAGAGAGATAGCGATAAGATATCTTCTCTATCTTTTTCCCCCTTACTAAGTACTAAGTAGAGAGAATAAAAATCGAAGTTTAAAAATAATTAAGTTATTAAATTATATAGATATTTATTTTAATAATTTATATAAATATTCTACTTTTTATTTAAAAGCGGTTTTTTAAAGATTTTATTTTAAATCTATTAGATATATATTAAAAATAGATTAAAACGCGATTAATAGATATATAGAGAGAGATTCTAACTTAATATAATATTAATAATAATAGAGTAGACTTCTTAATTAGTTAGAGTTCCTTTTAAATATTAGAGATAATACGATATATAGCTAAAGAGTATATCTAAAGTATAAATATCTAAACTTATAAGTAGAAGTATTTTAAAGCGTATCTAATTAAATACTAATACTAGAAGTATTCGCTAGAGACGATATTAAGAGATAATTAATAGAGCGAATTAGATCTATAGATAGAAGTATTTTAAGGCGTATCTAATTAGATACTAATACTAGAAGTATTCGCTAGAGGCGATATTAAGAAGTAATTATTAAGATAACGATAGAGATAACTAATAAGTTAATACTAGATAATAATTCTTAGGTCTACTTAATAGAATAGTAGTATTAAGAATAATTACTAGAAATAATATTAAAAATAACTAACGAGGTAATAGTAATACTAAGAATAACTAATAAGATAATAATAATATTAAGAATAACTAATAAAGTAACGATAAAAGTAACTAATAAGTTAATACTAGACGATAATCTTTAAGTCTACTTAGTAGAGTAACGGTACTAAGAATAATTACTAGAAGTAATATCGAGAATAATTAATAGAGTAATAATAATACCGAGAATAACTAATAAGATAATAATAATATCGAGGATAACTAATAAGACGATAGTAATATCGAGAATAGTTAATAGATTAATAGTAATATTAAGAATAATTAATAGAGTAACGCTAAAAATTATTTAAAGAATAGCTCTTTTATCTAAAGTGATATAATAATAGCTTAATTATAAGGCTTAGTAACTCTAAGTATAGAGTAGCTTCTATTAAAACGATATAAAGTAATCTCTTTTTAAAAATAATAATAGAGTAGTTTTTCTCTTTTTAAAAGAGAAAAGCTTAATAATATAATTATATTCTATAACTTTTAACTAATTACTTATAAATAGAGATTTTAAGTTATTAGAGACTATCTTATTTAATTAATAATATACTTTTAATAGTAGTATTAATAGTAGTTATAAATATATTATAATAATTTATTCTTATTTATAACTATTTTAATTAAAAAGAAATTACGCTTTAGCGACTTAATTTTAAAATAAGATTTATTTCTATTTATAGCTTTAAAATAATTAGTAAGAAGTTATATTTATATAGACTTTAAAATAGAATAAAGTTTTAAAAATAAAATATACTCTTATTAATAATTCTATATTTTATTAAAAAGAAGCTATATTCTAGTAATAGAGATCTTAAAATAAGATAAAATTTTAAAAATAAAATAAAGCTCTTATTTATAATTATAGAATAATTAGAAAATAATTATATATAGCGTATTTTAAGATAATATACTTTATAGCTATTATTAAAATATTAGGATACTTAGTTATATTACTCTAAGTATACTACGCAGAAAAGTGCGATCTATTTAAAATACTAGCGTTACGTAATACTAGCGTACCTTAGTATCTTAGCGCCCTTAGCGCTTACTAATCCGCTAGATTCTAATACTTCTCTTTATATATATTTAGTAATATTCTTTACTATAAAGTTTAATATAAGTATCGAGTAGTTAAAATAAGTTTAATATAATATTAATAAAGACTTATACTTCTTTATTCTTAAAGAAAAGTAACTCTTATATAAACTTTTTATTTTATATTAAAAAACAGTTTTTTTTTTAATTTTTCTTTTTATACTTAATAAGTATATATTAAAGATTAACGGAAGTAGAGTTAATATAGTTAAAAAATAATATTAAAATAAATAGAGTAAAGAAGCTAATCTAAAAGTAATATTTTAAAGATTTTATTCTAAATTTAATAAATAGTATAATAATAATATATATTAATAATAGATACTCTAAAAGAGCTCTAAAGATTTAGTAGCTATTAGAATACTAATAATAAGATATAATAGAATTAAGTATTAATAAAGTAGAAAAATTAAGTACTAAGATTTAATATTAAAGCTTTATAACTTCGTAAATTACTTAATAAATTATCTAAAAAAAAATTAATTAATAAGATTACTTCTTTAAATATATAGCTCTCTTAGAGCTAATAAAGAAATTAAATAAATTAAAATAATATTATATAAGCGTTATCTTATAAGTATAATTATAAGTAATATTTTAGATTAATAAGTATTTAAAACTTCTTAAACTTATCTCTATTAAGAATTTTAGTTAGTCTATTAGTAATTTATTAATTAATAAGAATATATTTTAAATCTATTATACCTTTAGTAACTTTTTTTTAAATAAAATATTATTAAATAATAATATATTTAGTTTTAAAATAAAAAGTAGAGTTCTTAATAAATACTATAGCTTTCTAATTATTATAATAGATTATTATAACTTATATATATTTAATATTAAGATTAAGTTAATTTAAAAGATCTTATAGCTATATAGTCTTTTTAATAATCTATATCTATTTAATATATTTAACTTCGTATAAGAAGAGTATTATAATAATTTATTATTTTAATAACTAGCTAATAGCTATATTATCTATATTAAAGATATACTTTAAAGTAAAATATTAAGTATTTTAGTTATTTATTTAGTTTATATTTATATAATTAATAAATAGCTTTAAATTTTTTTTAAAGATTAGTTACTATTTTCTTATATTATTAAAATATTAAAAAATCTATTTAACTATCTTTTAGTAAGATTTATTTAAATTAAATATATATTAAGAGACTACTAAGACGATATATATAATATCGAGTCGAGTATTTAGTATTATGTATATTAATAATTTAACTATAGATTAATAAATAAAATAAGACTTATTTATAGCTATAAAGTTATTCTTAGTAATATAAAACTTATTACTTATTATTAAAGTAAATATTAAGGCTAAAGTTAATATATTATAGTTAATTAAAAACTTTTCTATATAATCTATTTAATTAAGATATAGAATTTAATTAGCGCGATTTTAATTTATAATTATTTTAAGATAATAGATATAAGAATTTAAATTAATTATTTTAAATTTTTTATTAAACTTCTTTTTAATACGCTAAATCTCCTTCTTATTAAATCTAATAAGAAGTATATTATTTATATAGATTATAATAATAATCTTATTATTTATAAATATAAAATAGTTAGTAATAATAAATTTATAGCTTAGCTTTTTTAAAAATATTAAAAAGATATTATATTAGACTTTAAAAGATTATTTTAAATTATAAAGTATCTTTTTAAGCTTATAAATCTTTTCTTTTTAATCTTTAACCTCGAAATTAATAAATTATATTATATAAATAAACTTTTTAATATTATTATATAAATAATCTTTTTAATATTATTATAAAAAAAGATAATTTTAATATTTATCTACTTAAGTTTCTAATCTAGAATAGTAATTAGAATAAAGATAATCTTATAACTTATAAACTTAATTATTAAGATAAAGATTTTATTAAAATTAATTTCTTTTTATTATTTAAATTTTTAAATAATCTAGTAAGCTTTATATTAAATAATCTTCTTTATAAGATTACGCTTTAATTTATAAATCTATTTATCTTTTAAAATATATATATTTAAGAATAGATCTTTTAAAATCTATATTTTATTATTAATAAGAGAGACTATTTCCTCTTATATAGCTATTTACTAATATATCTTATTATATATATTTAATATAGCTTTCTTATATATATAAGGCTTATAAGACTTTAATAAATTAACTTTTATTAGTATTATTAAAGAATCTAGAATAAAATCTTTATAAGCTTTTAAGATTTTAAAGAATCTCTAAATATTTAAGTTTAAGTTTAGAATATTAATATTTATAAAGCGAATAATAAATTTAATTAATAAAAATAATATAAAAGATAGATTTCTATATAGAGTATTATTACTAAATATAAATAATAATAGCTCTATATTATTATCTTATCTTAAGTTAGCTATAGTAGTTAGCGTTATCTTTATAATAAATATATTAATAGTACTTATAGCTAGCGCTATCTTTATAATAAATATATTAATAGTACTTAAAAAGTTAATATTCTTTTATTTTAATAAAGTTATATATTAGTACTTTTTTTTAGAACTAAGTTAAATATAGAGTTTATATTAATATAATTAATAGACTTATTAAGTTTATATCGTTTATAAGTCTTCTTAATCTAAGTATTCTTAGCGGCCTTCTTATCTAATTAAAAAGAAGTAGATTTAAGAGAAACGTTATTAATTTATTTAATATTTAAAATAATACTAATTTTATTATTAATTATAAGTATATAATAATTATAGTCTTTATAATTTATAAGCTATTTCTTAATAGTGCGGTTTTAATACTTTTTCTATTTAATACTCTTTAAAACTACTTAATAAAAGCCTATTTAATTAATTCTATATAAGTAGAATATATTAAAAAAAGAATTATAATTAACTTTATATAGTATTATATTATAATTAAAGATTAATTAAATATTATAAAACTTATTAGCTACTTAAATAAACTCTATTTAATATTTTTAAAATAAGTTACTCTCTTTAAGTATAGAGCTAACTTTATATTAAATTATATTATTAAAATATTTTAATTTTCTATTTATTTAAGAGTTTCTAAATATAATATCTTTTTAGATAATATTTTTAAATAGTTAAAAGATTTTTATCTTATAATTATTAAACTTAGTATTATAATTAGTATAGAGATAAGTATATTAATAATTATTATATTCTATATTATTAAGAAATATCTTAAATATAATAAAAATATTATTATTAGATTTATTAATTAGAAGATAAATATTTAAATATAAAGTTTTATTATTAAAAAAGATAATTATAAAGATAAATTTATTATAAAAAGTTTTAAATAAACTTTAAAAATTGTTATAAATTAGATTATTCTCTTAATATTTAAAGATAATATATTATTTATATAATTTAACTTTTAAGCTTACTATAAAGTAGAGTTTATAGATATCGCTTAAAAAAGAAATAATAAGATTTATTTTAATATATATTTTAATTAGTTTCTTAAGATTCTAGATACTTAAATAATTGTAATAAGAATATTATATATATAAAGTTTCTTTATTAAACTAAGTCTTTAACTTAAAACTTTAATACTTATTAATAAAAGTAAAGTTTAAGAACTTATTATAAATAGAAATCTCTTTATTAATAATTATTAAAGCTAAAAGAGTCTTTCTTTAAATATCGAGTATATATAGATAACTTATAATATATTTAAAAAAGAAACGCTACTTTCTAAAGACTATTTCTTTAAAAATAAAAAATAAAAGAAAATTTTACTTTTTTAATTATTCTTTAAAAATTAGATTATAATTATAGTTAGATATAAACTAAATATTATAAAAACTTAGAGTATACTTAATATTAATAATATTATAATTAATATTAATACTATTAAATTTAGTAGCTATTTAACTATCTATAAGTTTATTAACTAAGCGAGATAATTTAAAAGTCTTAAAGATTTAAAAGACTAAAAAATTATATATTAAATATTAAATATAGACGTAATCTTAAAGCTAGAATAAAAATATTATTATTATAATAAAGAAAGTAATAGCTTATATCTAATTAATAAATATATTAAAACTTAACTTAAAAGTTCTATTAATAATAAGAGTAGTAATAATAGTAGTATAAGCTATAAAATAATAAATAATTAAAAATTAAAAAATCGCGATAACTACTTTAATCTTAAAAGATTACTTCTTTTTAAGCTTATTTTTAATATTAAAATTAAAATTAGAGTTATCTTTATCTTAATTTTTTTTTATTATAGCTATAGCTATTATAATTATTATAATTATTATAATCTTTTTTATCTTTATACTCTATATTCTTCTTATACTTTTTTTATCTATTATACTTCGTAGCGGAGTATTAGTTCTTTTTATATATTATATAGTATTAAATTATATAAATAAAGATATAAAAGTTATTAAAATTAGCGACTTTTTAAATTTAATATTTAGAGTTATTAATATCTTTAATAATAATAAGAGTAATAATAATTTAAATAGTATAATTAAAAGCGTTACTAATAATAGCTACTAACGCGATAATATTTAAAGATATAATAGAATTTATAAAATTAATTATAATATTAAGAAAGTAAGTTATAATATAATCTAATATAAACTTAGCTTAGCTATTATTATTAAAAATATTATAATTTTAATTATATTACTTATAGTACGCGTTATACTAAATATCTAGCTTTTTATAAAAGTAATAAATCTTTTAGTTTTTATTAATAATAAAAAGAATCTTATTAGATTAATTTTTAAACTTATATAAAATTTTAATAAAATAATTAATATAAGACTATAATTTATTTTTATAAATTAATAAGATAAGAGACTTTAGCTTATAAATAATAAAGTTAAAAATATTAAAGCTATAAAATTTATAGAATTTTAAAACTTTTTAAATATTAGTAATATTAAAATAATTTTTAATTTTATTATAAAGATTCTTTTTATAACGAGTTCTTATTATTATATAGATTTTAAAATAGTTTTTAATCTACTTTATTATATCTACTTTAATAATTTTTGAAGCTAATATTAAGACGGTAAAGGCTTTAATTAATATAAATATAATAAGTATTATAATATTAATATTTATATAGTATTAAAGATTTATTATCTTAAAAAAATCTTATATTTTATACTTTTATTTTTAATAATTAAAGGTACTTTTAAGCTTCTTAATATAAATAAGCTAGCTTAGATTAATTGAAAGCTTTATATCTTTAAATATAATAGATATTAGTTTAAAATTTAAAGCTTAAAACTCTATTAAGAATTTTAATTTATAGAGTATAAGAATATAGTTTAAACTTAAAATTTAAAGCTTATAATCTAAATTTTAAAGCTTTTTAAAGTTAGCGGAATTAGCGATATTAATAATAATAATTATATATAAAAATTAAAGAGATTCTATTCTCTTAAAATAGAATTTAATAAAGATTTAAGAATAGATTATTTTAAAATTAATATAAAATTAATAAAAAAATTTAAGAAGTATTTATTATTACTACTACTATACTTTAAAAGATATAAAAGTATTTTAAATATAGATAGAAAATTCTATAAAGCTTTAAAATTAACTTAATATAGTTTTAATCTTTATTTATATAATTCTTTTAAGTTAAAATCTACGTAATATATTCGAATTAATTTTATAAACTATATAAGTTTAGTTATAAGCTTAGTAAAAGACTTAAAAAAAGAAAAGATAAACTTATAAGAATAAAATTTTAATAAGAGAATATCTAGCTTTATAAGTAAAGATACTTTTAATAGAACTTTATCTTTTAAGTTATTATATTATTAATTTTTATAGCTAATTAATACTCTTACTAGATTTATAATAGAGCTTATTAACCTTAATAAAGAATAGAATTATACTCTAATTAAAATTATTAATTTTAATAAACTATAAGACTATTTATCTTATTTTACTTATTTATAGAAATTAGCTTTAATATTATTCTTTATAAAGTATTTAAGTATAAAGAATTTTTCTTTATTTTTTATTACTATAAAAATAATTTATTCTATAAGTTATATATTAAATATATAAGATAAAGAGGTTTTTTCTAATAATTAATTAAAAGTCTAAAAAGTTTTAAGCTTATTTTTAATCTCTATTATAAAATTTATTATAGTTAGTATATTAAAAATTAACTACTTACTACTAGATTTTTAATATAATAAGATAGAAATAAAAATATATTATCTCTTACTTTTAATATATTCTATATAGAAAAGCTAATATATTTTAAAAATCTTTTAACTATATAATTATAGGCGTATTATAATATAGAGACTTTATACTTATAACGATACTATTAATAATATTTATAAAATAACTAAGTTTTTAAATACTTTACTTTATCTTTAATAAAAATAAGTTATAGAAATATAAGCTTTAGCGAATTATATATTTATTAATATTTCTTTAGCTTAAAAATATATAAATTATAACTATTTAGTCTAAAATAATTATTTCTAATTATTTAGAAAATATAGAATTCTTATATTTTAAGAGATTAGTACTCGTAATAAAGAGATAGATACGTATTAAATTATAATATTCACAGTAAATATAAGTTAAGATTAGTATATAATATATATATATCTTTAATAATATATAGTACTTAATATTAATTATATAAAGTATTTATAATAGTAATATAGATTAAGTCTTTATAATATACGTATTTTAATAGCGAATATATCTTTAAGCTCTATTTAAGCTATTATAAAGATAAAAGATAGTTATAATATAGTAAAGAGTACTACTACTACTAAAGATTATTAATAAAAAGATTATACTATACTATAATAATATTAAGTAGAATCCGAGCTTATAATCTATTAAAATATAAGGTAGAATACTTAATTATATTACTCTAAATATACTGCGCAGAAAAGTACGATCTATCTAAAATACTAACGTTACGTAATACTAGCGTGCCTTAGCACCTTAGCGCCCTTAGCGCTTACTAATCCGCTAGATTCTAATAGCTATAAGTTAATAATTATAGTATTAGTTATACTTCTATAAAGAAAGAATTAAGTATTATTAGATATATATCTAAATATAATAAACTAGATAGAATTTTAGAATAAAGAATTATTAACTCTTTTAATAAATAAGATTAATATAAAAATCTTATAAGATAGAATCTTTAATTATACTATTAATATAAAAATTCTTAAAGAGTAATCTTCTTTTTTATAAGATTTAATATAATAATCTTTATTTAATATTAAATATTAAGTAGTAAGTATCGCTATAATATATTTAAAATCTATTTATTTAATATTTCTTAATAGCGTAAACTATATAAGAGTAGAAGTTAAGAAATTAATTTAAAAAGTAGTTATAATATTAGAATTAATAAATTATTTAGCTAAAGTAATTAAAGCTTTTAAAGTTTCTTTAATAGAATAGATCTTAGAATTAATAGAATAATTATAATATATAATAATCTAATATTTTAGCGCTAAAAAGTAAGTATTAGATAGAGAGAAAGCTATTAATTTAATTTATTAAATCTAAACTATACTACTAGAGATTTCTTATAGTAGTATCTTAATAGAAATTATTATAGCTATAAAAGAATATATCTAATAATATAAAGCTATAGCGAGATTATTAAAGTATTATAATTTAATTAGAGAAAGAGACGTTCTTTTATAAAAAAAAATATAAATAAATAGAATAATATATTTAGCTTAATAAAGACTTTATTATTATATTTTCGCGATACTTATAATAATATATTTATATAGTTATAATTAAGAAGTTTTAAGATTAGATTTATAAAGAGTAGAGAGTTTTTTTTTAATAGTTATAGTACTAAGTATAGTTAATAAGTAAGAGTTAATAAAGATTTATTTAAATTTAAGAGCTTATTTAAAGATATTAAATTTAATCTTTAATAGAGACTTAGTAAGTCTATTAATAATTTATTTCTTAATAAAAATATACTTAAAAATAACTTCTTTATTTATAATCTTTTTAATATAGGCTAGTTACTAATATATAGTATATAATAATATATATAATTATTATATTCTATAAAGACTAGAGTATCTAGATATTTATAGAGAAGACTAGCGCTAAGTCTATTTAGGCGCTAGGCTAGCCTTACTAGATCTATATTAAGAGGTCTCTAAAATCTACTCTAAGGCTACTCTATAATAAATTACTACTATTTAAAAGAAGACGACGACGCCCTTATCGCTATAGTAATAGCTATAAGAATAAGAAGAAGTATATATATAAATAGATATAGAGAAATACTCGCTAAGAAGAAAAACTATTAATTTTAATTAATATTTTACTCTCGTTCTTTAGCGGCGATAGCGATATTATAGTTAGCTAGTATTAAGTCTAGTCTAGCCTTATCGTAAGATCTATATTATAGTCTTTAGAACGTTTAAAAATAAAGTTATTTAGTTAAGAATTAACTAATTTATAATTAAGAATAAATATAGTTAAAAGATTATTATATTTAAATACTTATTTACGAGTAGAGAAGAATTTAGATAACGGTCTATAATTAATTTAGAAGAAGAACGAGCCGTATTTATTAACGCTAAGAATCGAGCGCGGATTTTATCTCTATTTAATCTAAATTATCTAATCTTAATCGAGATTAACGTTAGCGATAGCGAGAGTTTTTAGTAACGTTATATAGCTCTAAAGAGTATTATTAACTATATTAATAAGAGACGTAAGTATCTAGAGTCTTATATAATATTAGTATTAAGTAACTAAGGTCTAAGAAATCGAGATTAAAATATTAAAGAATAAGACTTAGACGTTAGATTTAAAGTACTCTTAACGATATTAAAACTTTTATATTTTAAATTATTAATTAGAGACTACTTTAGAGATACTAAAGATATTAGACTACTACTTATTAGTAATTTTATAAATATTCTCGCGTCTATAGCCGTAGAGATACCAGAAGTATAGACCTTATTATAGAATACTATAGAAATACTAATAAGATATAAAGATACTCGGCTATAACCTAATATACGCTAGTACTAATACCTCTTACTTCTTCTTCTACTAACTACGAGGTACTAGGAATCTAGACTATACTACTCTAAATATACTAGATCTATTTAAGTATATTATCTTAACTATATTTCTTTCTATACTTAGTAATATCTTAATACTTAATTTAGTAGCGAAAGAGTCGATCTGTAAGGTCTTTATATCGACTAAACGCTACGCGAGAGTATATTTACTTAGAGATCTAGAGATCTATTTAGCTATACTAGAGTAAGTTTTCTCGAATCGCTTAAAGAGGTTCTATACTATAAGATAGCTAGCTAGTTTATTACTTTTAATACGTACTAATCTAGCTATATTCTAATTAACTAGAGATCTAATAACTCGTTTATCTATATTAAAGTAGGATTTCTCGCTAAATATCTTATAGAGATTTTAGACTATAAGCGTAGATAAAATCTGCGCTAAATATAAACGACGTCGTTTCGAACGTATAGAACGTCTAGACTATACTTACTAAGCGTACTTTAGAGGCGTATATCTCGTATAGAGATTATCGATTATAAGATACGCTATAGACGGAGCTTAATACTTAGAAAAAGATAGCGAGATTACTTAATATACTAGTAATAGTAATACTAGCGATATATATATATTCTTTAGTACGTAATCTATATCTACTTTAGTAGATAATATAGCGATAATAAAGTCTATAGCTATAGTATAAAATAGAATAATAGAGATAATAATAGATTTTAATAATTTATAAGTCTATAACGCTTAATCTAATTAAGTTAATAATTAGAGTAGTATACTATATATATTTAGAGATACTTAAATAAATATCTAATAAAGAGTATATATAATAATTTATTATAGTATCTATAGTAGTCTCTATAACTTAATAGATTATAAGCTTATTTAAATATTTTCTACTTTATAGTAGATAAAATATAAAGGCGTTATCTATTTTTATTATTAACGTAGTAGATTAAGTCTTCTCGTAATATAAATAGAATTCTCGGAACTCGCTTAAGTTCTTCTAAACTTTCGTTATTAATAGCTTTTAAGATCTCTTAGATAGCTATTAATATTTTCTAGCTAGCAGCTATTTTATTAATAGTAGAAAAAGACTCTTATTAGATAGCTAGAGCTTCTTAAGCGTTATTACATATTATTAAAGACTCTTAAATAGCGATTAAGACCGCTTAGATAGTAATCGAGATCTCTCCTATAAAAGACTTCGACTTAGACTTAGATAATAATATATCTAGAAGCTTTTATTAATAGTAATCTTTAATATAGACTTACTTTAAGCGTTATTTAAAATTATTTAATATTTTAATAAGAGTAGTATAATAGATTTCGATACTACTATAAAGAATATTAAGAGCTCTTTTAGATTAATCTAAAGATACTTTCGTAGTAGCTATTTCTAAAGCTTATAAGAGACGTAAAAGTATATTAGATATTATATTTAACTTTCTAAGTTTATAACGAAGTTCGATATTAAAAGTTAAGAGGTATTAGAATACTTTAATAAGTCTTAGATTTAATTTATTAATACTTATAATATTAAGAGTAGTCTACTTAGAGATTAGAATAATAGCTAAATAATTAATATAAATACTATAGCGTCAACTTAGAATAACTTAATACCGAATATAAACTAGATAAGAACTAGTATATAACTATCTAGAAGACCGTTAGAAAATAATCTTCTTATCGTCTTAATACTATCTTGATATCGTTCTGAAAGCTTCTCTAAACCGTATAATATTAGCACTATATACGTTACTAAAACCTAAAGACGGTTTAGAGTTTAAAGACGGTTTAAAGATAGTTTAAAGACGGTTTAAAGATTAAAACCTATAATTACTAGAATAGCTATATTGCAGCCATCCTAGCTAGAGATCTCTCCATCGTATGCCAGCTATGCAGCCACGAATGCAGCTATCCTAGCCATCCTAGCCACTGCAGCCATGGAGATCTCTCCATCGCATGCCAGCCAAGCAGCCACGAATGCAGCCATCCTAGCCATCCTAGCCATCCTAGCCACTGCAGCCTAGTCATTGCAGCCATCCTAGCTAGAGATCTCTCCATCGCATGCCAGCCACGCAGCCAGTCTAGCCATCCTAGCCACTGCAGCTATGGAGATCTCTCCATCGCATGCCAGCCATGCAGCCACGAATGCAGCCATCCTAGTCTATCCCTGTAGTGGCCAGGATAGCTAGACTGGCTGC